>JAOTQH010264804.1:0-11026 GCA_025631255.1 Cornus kousa | reverse complement strand
AATATTATGCTCCCTTTGTTATAGAAAAATTCTCCATATATGAAACTCTGGCTTTTTCAGGAGACATAGATATAATGGATTTAAACTTGTGTGAGAAGTTTAAACTTCCAAAACTAGCCCTTCTTTCATATTATTTAGGATAAATTACACGGACCTCCCCTATGGTTTGCCATAATTACAGGGACCTCCCCTATGGTTTGGGAAATTACTCGGACATCCCTTATCTTGAATATGTTTTGTTTACCAAAGCAAAAAGATATAAGGTCATTCAGGGGAAAAAGAGAGATATAAGCTTAAGATTGATTTTTTATGTTAACCTACAGTAACTGAAATTTTATTTTTGTCCTTAGATTTTCTCACTTTGATTACAATTTCATTATACATGTATGTCAATATGTTGAACTGAAGCTTCTCTCTTTTCTAAAAGTCCCTATATTATTTTCCTAGGGATCCTATAATAGGTTTTCTCCATATCTATAATGGCCGTATTCTTCTAAACCTAAAAGTTTCCTATGACTTTCATTGAATAGCTCTCTAATTTCACCATCTTTTAAGAATACTTACATTCTTGATGTACTTAATAATGTTGTTGGTAACACTTCGAACCTTAACAGGGATGTCATGTAGTCTTATAGCTCATCTTGTTTCTATTTTCCTCAACGCCTTTTTTATTTTATTTATCTCACTCCCTGATCTTGAAAAGGAAAAAAAAAATTTGATCTCCCTAATCTCTCTCAAATTATCATATTCTTCTAAACCCAAGTTTTCTATATGATTTTCATTAAATAGTTCTCTAATTTCATCATCTTTTACTAATACTCTTACATTCTCACTCCTGATGTACTTAATAATATTATTAAAGTCTCTAGTTTTCCGATCCCTTTGACTTTTCAGGTATATATATATATATATATATTATCTCATATTTTGTACCCATTATAGAATATTGATCGCCTTATGCACTGTTCTTGGACTTGTCTCTGTACTTTAAAACTTTCTTTTCATATTTGCAGTTTTTCAAGGTTTTTTAATTTTTTTTTTTTTTATAAATTTATAAAACTTAATTTTTTTTTTTTTTTTTTTTTTTTTTTTTTTTTTTTTATGTTTTGAACATCCTTGCTCCACCACTAAGTTCCTTAAATTATGACCCTTGTCCTGTTGATTCTCCAAGAATCTCTTTTAATATTCTTGTCAACAATAGCTCTGATATGCCACTACAAATTCTAGAATTGGTTTCCCAATTTCATTCCTCTCTTAATCGCTCTGTCCTCAGTGTACCATCTCATTCCCTTCACAATGTTTCCTGAACATTAAAGGGAAAAGAAGACTGAATTAAAAGATGGCTTAATGTCATGCCAACTAAAAAAGAAACTGATGTCTTTTTTGTGGATGTCTAACCCAGTAGCGTTGAGAACCAAACCATGAAGATTGTGTTGGTTGTGGGCTTTGATACAGTGCCAAGCTGCACCCTTAAATTTTTTTACCTGGTTTACCACTGGGTGACGCATTCTCCACTTTTGTATTTATTCCCCTAAGATGACACCTATTACAGTGCATTATAAAGTGAGATTCTAAAGAAAATTAGTCTCCATAGGTTTGTAAAAATAATTGAAAAGGAGGCAGCAGAGTTAAAAAAAAAGAAAAGAGTAATTATATCCAGAGTGTTGGTATACATTGGAAACCCAGTTTATGATACAATAACATTTTCTGGACTCAATTTGGTGTTGCAAACCCAGTTCAAGCTCAGGTATTGAGCTGTTCAAATTTGTTCTCTTGCTTGGCTTGATTTTAAAGGACATGGATGGTTAGTCTGGGATCTGTGAGACTGTTCAATGATAACTAGAATATGAGACATTATTTTTGTTAGTCTCTTAATCATATATCTTTTATCAACTTTTCCCATTTGCTTCTGGTTGACTCTTGTTGCAGGAACAGATTTTAAAACTCTTTCCTGACAATGAAGAGAAGCAAAACATCGGAAACCGGCTTCTCCCCCCGGCTGACCTTATTAAGCTTTGCCTTAAAGAACAAAATTCAGAGCTGTCATTGCTGGCTTTTGATGTGTTTGCATGGACCAGCTTCTCCTTTCTCAAGTGTAACAGAAGCCTTTTGGAGGAGTGCTGGAAGAATGTTGTGGATCAGGATGATTGGGAGAAACTCTATCAGACATCCATATTAGAGGGGTGGAGCGATGAGGATACCTTACGGGTCCTTGGAGAAACCATGATCTTCAAAGCTTCGAGTAGGTGTTATGGACCCGAAGCAGAAACTTATGAAGGAGGGTTTGACGAAGTGCTTCCATTGAGGCAAGAGAATATAGAGCTTCAAACATTAAAGGATTCAGGTTCTTCTGTAGAAGCAATTTTGATGCAGCACAAGGATTTCCCCGATGCCGGCAAGTTGATGCTGACTGCAATCATGTTGGGCATAGCCCAGGTTGATACTGGAGTGGAAGAGGGCCATTCCCCAATGGAGTGATAAGAATGATTCACACATGCGATAATGTTTAGAGATAGAAACCAATATGAGTTTTTCTTGTTTGAATTAAAGTAACGTGCATGACCCTGGGTTGTTCACAGTAAATTTGTTAAACATGAGCCTGGTATAGTTGTACTTGGTGAAATAGGTGGGGCATTGGGACATGGATCGGATCATGGATTGGTATCAACCCACCCTAAGCACCAAGGTTTTTTTTTTCCTCTTTAGGTCAGTTTAGTTACTTGGAAATTAATAGTAAAAGTGCAAGGGAACGGAATGAAATGAATACTTTTCTGCATTTGGTTAGCCAACAGGTATTGGGTAGTGGTAGTACCCCTCTGCCCGATCCGGAATTCCCATTTTCCTATTATCCAGGGAAATAGAGAGTTTTGACGTCATTTAATGGTTTAGATAGAAGGAATATGTTTTTCCTAAATTGCCCTTATTTTATTGATGAGTATAAATACTTTTATCGGTTATTATTTTGCCTTCTTTAAAGAATAAAAGCAATAAAAGAATTTAAATAATTAATTTTGTAGAACGTGAGGATCAGTACACTATATTTGTAAAATATTGTGTATAAACGCATTTTATTAAAAAGGGGCATAGTTATAAGTTCACATCATTTTGTCGTGGAAGCAAAATTTTATGAAAAAATTAAGTAGTTATAAAAAATTGTTTTTCTTTTCTTGACATCTATTAAAATGTTAAAAAAAGTTTTGCAAATTTTTTTCTTTTTCCGCAATTTCATTCGAAGCCAATTTTGGTGCCCCTAGAAAGAAAACGCCAAAAGGTGAAGGCAAATGTTTGTGGTGCATGATGAACTCGGGAAACCATCCACCAACCAAATTTGTCAGAGCCACGTGGCAGATAAGTAATCACTCTCAAATTATATGGAAATATAAGAACCAATCAGATCATATGGTCCACATGGCAGATAAATAATTACTCTCAAAATCACATGGAAATCTGAAAACCAATCAGCTGGGCCACATGGTAGATATATAATCTCTCTAAAAATCGTGATGGAAATCTAAGAGCCAATAAAATGGTGGTGACGTGTAGATTTCCTAATCCACAATTTATCTCCAATTCCTTTTATAACCTCTCCCTCCACAGTTCACTTCCACAACTACAAACCGTACTACTCTCTGCTTACTACAACCCATACAGAGAAACAAGCATCAGCAAATCATGGCAACCTCTGCAATCCAACGATCAGCATTCGCCGGTCAGACGGCTTTGAAGGCACAGAATGAGCTCATAAGGAAGGTTGGCAGCTTTGGTGACGGCCGTGTCACCATGCGACGAACCGTGAAAAGTGCTCCTGAAAGCATATGGTTTGTAACTTGTATAACCATTGCTATATAGTATCTTATAATAAGAGCATCATTATATAACACTCTTATAGCAAAATCTCTTGTCCAAAAAAAAAAAAAAAGGGCTAGCGATTTGAGTCTAACCTTGGTGTGTCTTAACCCTTAAGTGAGTTTTTTCTTATTCTGCTTACCAACCAATAAATAAATAAATAAATGTTATTAGCATTACAAATCTATTTTACACTAAAAAGTTTAGAAAGTGTATGACATGGGATTTACACAAAAACTCACAAGCACAGATTTGCTGCATCATTGTTGTCTCAATACAATCTGATCCATATGACCTGTTAATGTTTTAAAAGGTATGGGCCAGACCGCCCGAAGTACTTGGGCCCATTTTCCGAGCAAACTCCATCATACCTGAGAGGTGAATTCCCTGGTGACTACGGATGGGACACTGCTGGGCTGTCAGCAGATCCAGAGACATTTGCCAAGAATCGTGAGCTAGAAGTCATCCACTGCAGATGGGCTATGCTCGGTGCACTTGGATGTGTCTTCCCTGAAATTCTTGCAAAGAATGGAGTAAAATTTGGTGAGGCAGTTTGGTTCAAGGCCGGGGCCCAAATTTTCTCAGAAGGTGGCCTTGATTATCTTGGGAACCCAAACCTTGTCCATGCCCAGAGCATCCTTGCAATTTGGGCCTGCCAAGTTGTGCTCATGGGCTTTGTCGAAGGGTACCGGGTTGGAGGAGGCCCACTTGGTGAAGGACTGGACAAAATTTACCCAGGAGGGGCCTTTGACCCACTTGGTTTGGCTGATGATCCTGAGGCATTTGCAGAATTGAAGGTGAAGGAGATCAAGAATGGACGTTTGGCTATGTTTTCCATGTTCGGATTCTTTGTTCAGGCCATCGTCACCGGAAAGGGACCAATTGAGAACCTCTACGACCACCTTGCTGATCCAGTGGCCAACAATGCATGGGCTTATGCCACCAACTTTGTACCAGGAAAGTGAAAGTATCAAGTTCTGTGCCTCAATGAGATGTAACATTGCTAAAGTGGAGTTGATCAGTACGGATGTAATATTACTAGCAGAAACTGGTTATCTTGAACTATATTGCACTTGAGTGTCCATCAGCATCACTTTTTCGCTATAATCTAAATAATTTCTCCTCAATGTTGATTTCCAGTATAAGTATTTATCTGCACATAATAAACATTTAACTTAGAAAAAATCTCTGCTATATTATATGCACAAATAAACATATAGTCTCGTAAAAACATTCATGCCATCTATGCTGCCAAGATGGAGAAGAAAATATTCAAGTTTACAAAATTAGCTCCAACCTGAATAGTTGGAAGGTTACAAGTTCTCTCATCTTTCTACATATATAGCATAAATCAAGTGAACAATGACTGCCTAAAGCATATGGAAGGCCGAAAGTTAAAAGGGTCAGCCATTGACCATATGTTTTATGGCAGAACTTCAACCAGAAACAATTTTAATCAAGGAGTTATGTTGTACCAGAGAATATTTTGCAAAGCCCCAAACAAGCTTGTACGTTGTGACTACTTCTATACACAAGACTGAAGGCTATTTCAAACCCAGCAAAGAAGCCGTTTCTGTGGTCTATTGGCAAAGCTTAGGAGAAGTCTAATTCGTGCTCTTAAGTCGGACATTTATATCAACCAACAAGCCAGGCACTCACCAATAATCCATGCAAGAACATGACCCATTTTTGAACTGATGAAAGCGGCTATTGTCTCTCACAATAATTTCACGGTCATAGATTTCAGAGAGAAGTTTTGTAACTGTGTGGCAATCATTACAAACACGAAGATTCTTCACAATGCGAATGGGTTTCCCCGGTTCCACATTAATGAGACCGAAAGCTATAGCCAACCTTTCACTGTGATTTTCCAATTCAGCCTCCTTCTCTTTCTCCCCTTCGATACACAACAGAACTTGTGTTGTGTCCGGTACATGGCCCATACATTTCAATTTTTCCCTCATCTCTCGCAGCTTAGAATATATATTTTTAGATTGGGGATGGGATTTATCGCCCACAATAAACTCATGAAGCAGGCCTTTATGCTCTATTGAACTGCATCCTGGTTCTTTTCGGACTCCTCTCTTCTTCATCATTTCTCGTACCTGTGAAACCTTGTCCCACTGACCAGCTGCAGCATACATGTTGGACAGAAGAATATAACATTGAATACTTTCTGGAGCCACTTCAAGTAAATGTCGAGCTGCATATTCACCAATATCTGTGTTTTTATGGTTCCTAGAACCACTAAGCAAGCTCATCCAAATGACTTTGTTCGGTTTCATAGGCATATTTTGCATTAAATTCTTTGCCTCTTCAAGATGTCCAGCTCGGCATAGAATATCCACCAAGCAACCGTAGTGTTCAATGGTGGGTTCTATTCCATATTCATTTGTCATCATATCAAAGTACCGCCTACCATCATCAACCAATCCTGCATGATTACAAGCATTTAACACTCCGATAAAGGTTATAGCATTTGGTGTAACTCCAACTCTGTGCATTTCAGCAAATAATTCAAGAGCGTCACAGGCCATACCATGCATTCCTAGTCCTATAATTATAGCAGTCCAATGCCCCAACTTCTTACTGGGTATTGCATGAAAAACTGTTAAAGCACACTCAATGCTCCCACACTTGGAATACATTTCGATCAGCAATGTAGCAAGCACGCCTTCTACTTTAATTCCATTTTTCACCATGTAAGAATGTATCCACCTTCCTTTACTAAGAAGAGTTAACCCTGAAACTGTGGAAAGAGCACTAGCCAAGGTAGCATAATTAGGCATAAGACCCAAATTCAACATGGTCTGAAACAGCTCCATAGCATCCATAAAAAGACCATTTAATTCATACCCTGATATCATTGAATTCCAGGTGATTATATCTCTTGCTTCCATGGAATCAAACAATTGGCGTGCTGACTTAAAATCCCCAGATTTCATATACCCATTAATCATGGCATTCCACGATGCCAAGTTCTTACTTGGCATCCTGTCAAATACCTTCCTTGCATCCTTGACCCTCCCACATTTAGAAAAACCATCGACCAAAACAGTCCATGAAAACGCATCCCGTTGGGGCATTTTATCAAACAACTCCAATGCCATATCGATTCCCTTGCATCGAGCATACCCATCCACCAAAGAATTCCAGACAACTACATCCCTGTTCTCCATTCTGTCAAACACCTTGCGAGCAGAATCAATGTCACTACACTTTGAGTACATGTTAACCAAACTGCTCTGGACATACAAATCCAAACCAAACCCAATTTTCAAAACTAGCCCATGAATCTGTTTACCCTCCTCAACAGCATGTAATCGCGCACAACCCTTAATCGCGCAAGGTAAAGTGAAATCGTCCGGCACACTAACCGAACCAGAAAGCAATTGGTGTAACAGAACAAGGGCTTCATGCGAACGATGGTTTTCAACGTAGCATTTGATGATCGTGTTCCAAGAAAACAAAGTGGGTTCTTGAATTTGGTCGAAAACAGATCGAGCGTAGTGGAGGTTGTTGATTTTGGGGTCTGCATATAGAGCAATGAGTCGAGAAGAAATTGGTTGGTGATGGAAGGTGGCAGTTTTAATCGTAAGAGCGTGAAGTTGAGTAACTTCTTGTGGGGTTTTGGAGGTTTGGAGGAGGGAAAAATGGAGGTTGTGAGGAAGGTCTGGTTGAAGGGAATGGAGAGACGTGAGTTTGAGCATTTCAAAACGATCAAGGCCTAACAGTGAGCGCAACAAATGAAGAGCTCTGAATAACGGTCTGACAAAGTCATCTTCAACTACCAAGCACCAATACTGCCAATACGTATACGTGGAAGCCACGCCAAACAGGGTCTTATTGTATTACTGTTTTAACAAAATACACAACACATTAGTGATGTAGTTGTTATACATACATCCCTGTTCTCCATCGAGCATGCCCATCCACCAAACGCCTAGTTATTATATAATTTTTTTTTACAATACTATTTCTTAAAATAAAGTGATGCATAATGTTAACGAGGTCTTCTTGGGGCGTATCCAATGGACTCTCCGAATTCAGGCTCTTCGAATTTGCTTCATCAGTATTTTCTCATAGCCACGTTAGCATTTTCTATAGCCACGTCAGCGTTTTAGAATCTTTAAATTTTAGCTATCGGATGTACTCCAATGGTGCATTTTCGCTCTCCAAAAATATTAATATTTTAATATTTTTTAAATTTTTAATAAATTTTATTTTTTAACTTTTTCGTAACGGCTATATTTTCAAAATGGTTATATCATACAAAAAATTTAAACAATACAATAAAAATAAAAAATAATACAATACAACATGAATTAAAAATATAACAACTAGGAAAAACAGAACAATCATATGGAATGCTTGAGATAATCCTATGAAAGCTTGAGTTACCGCGTGCGCATATCGACGCTAATATTTCATTTTTGGCGTTCAATTAGCCATGTTTTCCCCACTTGTGTCGGCATCGATTCTAGATCTTTTTGCATGATTAGCATCTCTTTATATCTTTGTTTGTTTTTTTTCTCTTTTAGTTTGTTTTGAAGCTCGAGTTGTATAGTCTTTTCTTTATCTGCTTTGCGTGCCTCTCGTGCTATTTGAGCAGCTTCAAGACTTTCAAATTGTCTTTGATAAAGGGTTCTTACATGATCGAATTTGCTAATGAAATCATTCTAACTTTCAAATGGTCTTTTATCCTTATTTCACCTCTGCTTCTCTGTTTTTCGTCCTTCTGGTCGCTGACATTCTTCAACATTCGTCGGATTATTTTCGCCTATGTGCGCCGATCCTTCAACCGAACTTAATGTCGTTTCCATCCACGCATAACATAAAAGCCTCATCTTCAACCATGGACCAATTAGGAGATCAAATGGCCCTTTGTTTTCTAGGAGGTTGGGAGTTACTGAATTGTGACAATTCAGTAGGAATGTTGAAAATTTGACAAGGTTGATGAGATGAAAATTCATATTCTTCTCCAACAAACAACAAGGGACCAAAATTATCATTTAATTGGTTGAATTGGGAGTTATAGTTGTAATATGGTGGTGGAGGATCCATGAAATGGAACTTGAGTAAAAATATAACTAAAAGATTGAGAAAATGACTTGATGGTTGTAGTTGTAGGTTAAGGATGAGAGAATATGAGTTGAATATGAGGTGAATAATAGTAGGGGTTGATGAATTTATAGAAGAAAAATAGAAGGTTTTTTTTTAATAAATAAATAAATATATATAATTATTTTTAAAAAAAAATAAATTCAAAAAATAGGTTTTTGTGCCAATATAACCGTTAAGGCACTGTTTGGGTAAGCCAAACAGTGCCTAAAACGGCTATATGCCAAACAGTGCCTTAACGACGCTTTAGTTCAATTATTTTGAGGGGAAAAAAAAAAAAGGAAAAAAATATATATATTGTAGGAATTTTTTTTTTTTTTTCAAGCAAACAGAGCCTTAGGAACAATGTTCTGAACTAAAACACTGTTCTAGCCAGAATAAAAAAATTTAAACAAAATTGATGCGGTCCCGCATGCAGGCTCATAGCAGGTCCGCTGCTCACCAAGATGCAGTCCCGCATGCAGGCCCATTGCTCGCCAAGAGGCTCGCGGTTTTTTGCGACCCATTGAGTGGAGCCCAATTTTTGACGAGGCCATTAGAGGAGTCCAATAGCAAAATTGGCCCA
Organism: Cornus kousa; assembly: GCA_025631255.1. Taxonomy (NCBI): domain Eukaryota; kingdom Viridiplantae; phylum Streptophyta; class Magnoliopsida; order Cornales; family Cornaceae; genus Cornus; species Cornus kousa. The sequence goes on along the minus strand of JAOTQH010264804.1, from coordinate 1,494 downwards.
GAATTGCCTTAAAAAGCCCGCGTTGGAGTTGCTCTAAGGCCACCTATATTCCTTGTTTTTTTTCTTGACTATTAATTCCCACATTTCATAAGACTTTGCATTTGTGGACAAACGAAAAAAAAAAAAAAAGGTTTCCATGCGTTGCAAGACTGGCAATCCAAAAGCTAAAGTTACAAATTACATAACTAATTACTTATGGAAGCAAACTGGGACATAATTCTCTAACTGATGTCATATTGTTGAGGCATCTTATGATTTGAAATAGGGAATATTTTAGTCATTGTTAAAAACCAGTGAAGGTGGATGACAAGAAGTTGAGTAGGTAGGCAATTCATCGGGAAAAAAAAATTGTGATTCAGGCTACTTGTGTTAAACATCATTAAGGAAGCCATCCATTAGAACAAAACACCTTCAAACAAGTTATTCTCTACTTTTTCTTCACTAAGTATGAGGCAGACGACCATGTCCCAACTAGGACTTCAACCCTGAACATCCCAGATCTGAGCTAGCAAGAATACCACTAAAGCAAGAAAGATGGTGAAACAAAATATTCCTGCAGCCTTAACCAAGGACAGAGCCACATGGGGTCCAGAGGTGGCAATTGCTCTAACTCCATTATTTATTTATTTATTACTTTCTTTCTTTTTTTTCATAAGTTCAGTTTTTTAAAAAAATGTTGTGTTCATGTTTTCCAACAATTACAAAGTTGTGCTCATAAAATTTGTGTGCCTTGCAAAAATTCCCCCCCTCCCCCACCCCGCACCGGGGGCCCGGGGGCCGGCGCGCACTTAATTCCTAATCCCCATCGCCTATCTTGACTTAGGTTGCAACTCGGGCAGGTTTGAGGTCCAACTCAAGGCCAACCCGACAAATGAAATTCTCAACCTAACCCGACCTCCAATCATTCAACCCAAGCCCAGCCCATTCTTGGATTTTTAAACTCGGGGTTGCAACATCGGTTGAGGTTTTGGGTTCAAAAGTCGGGTTAATTCAAGTTATACATATGGTCAATCTCCACACCAAAAATTTAAAAATGATCTTGAGTTAATTTCATATTAGAATACTCCTAAGCACAAAAAAAATTATAAAACTTAATGCAAATTTAAAAAAAAAAAAAAAATAGAAACAAATCATTAGGATATTAATTCTCTAAAGTATTAACATACTAATTAAATAAACGAAGTTGAAAAGAAAAAAATGTGATCATAATTTGATTATTATATATAATATATTTAAATAAATATATATATATATATATATATAATATTAGAATTTGTGTCTAGGTTAGGCTCAATATCTAAACCCAAGCACAATCCTAATTACGTTCGGGTACCAGGAGACAAGAAGGCACCAGCATCGGAGGACCCAATGTACGTGACCTGGGATGCAGAAAATTCAATGATGATGACTTGGCTTATGAACTCCATGGACGAGGATATTAGCTCCAACTATATGTGCTACTCCACGGCTAAGGAGCTCTGGGACAACGTGAAT
>JAOTQH010264793.1:0-11026 GCA_025631255.1 Cornus kousa | reverse complement strand
TTAAAAAATAAATAAAAGAAGAAAAGGTGAATAAAACTATGAAATCCTCTATTCTAATCAGATTCAAACATGCATAAATATTTAATTATATTGTTTAAGTATCCTAAAATCTCCTAGGCATGTATAGAAACACAAATCAAAGGGAGAAAGTAGGAGAAGAACTTGCCTTAAAGGTTTCTGAATATAAACCCATCTCCTTCTTCTCTGACCAAAACCTCAACGCCCGCAGCCTCTGGATGTTGTCGTCATACTATGTAAGTCTAGTCCTAACTCATGTGTATCCTCTTTCCTTTTTCCTTCTTCCTTCTTGGTTTGGCGATAACCCTTGGCCGAACTCCCTCTTCCTCTCCCTCAGCTTCTCTCATTTCCCCTCTCTGTACAACTCTCTTTCTCTATATGTATACTAAATACCATGTAATATACATATTTTAGCCTCCAGACTTATACATACATATATATAGGTTAATAAAAAACCATAATCATAGTTTAACCCTAATTCTGACTATAAGGAAAAATAACAAAAATGGGTAACTAATGATATACGTATATATAATCTTATATATATTACTTTTATTAAATAAATATGTATCAGAATATTGTATGATATTATTAATACAAATATTAAAAATAATAGTAATAAAATACTATCGTTATATATATATATACTACTATACATAAGTAAATATCCGTACCCATTTATCTCCTATTCAAGTAGTCCATGCGACCCAATTAGTTGGTTCATTACTACTATTCATATCCATCATTTTAAACTAAAAATAAAATAAAATAAACATTTGATTTACCAAGTAAAATTACAATTAATTCACATCATTAAAACACACAATTTAATTAAACAAATAATACAAATAACACATAGACAATTAATTAAGTAACACTTAAATAAATTTAAACACATAAGCAATTAGTTAAATAATCAATTAAACAATTAAAAATACAATTAAAATAAATAAATAAATGCCGAGACTATCCTTTTAAAATTAGGAAAATTACATTCTTCCCCTCTAACAAAAGGAATTCCGTCCTTGGAATTTGCCCTTACTTTCTTCCATTATTTCTAGAAACTATAAGTGAATGACATTCTCCCGTTCCCAAGTAGACTTAGCCTTTTTATGATGGCTCTACTTAACTCCAATGTATCAAATACTGTATGACAAATAGGTTGTATCTAACAACAACTAAATCTTACCGAATATTTATTCAAGGGTAATGATCTATATCCTCCATGTTCCATATAATATATGCATAAAAATCCTATGCACCCAGCGCTAACAATATGGTAACGCTAATCTATAGGCTATTACCTCAATTAATACGCACAATCCGCGAAAATCAATTTAATAAGTAAAACTGACCTTCCTCCAAAAATTGCCTTGCTTCCTATATGGAAACGAGCAAACTACTTCTTGATAGAAAACTCCAGTATACGAGTTCGAGTACTTACAAAAATCTGTTGATGCCTCTAAACCGCGCATAAATCATTACAAAGTAGAGTATCTCTCCCTGACGTATCTTTAAATAAAGTCAAGGTCTAATTGTACCACCCTTACTTCCATTTAAAACCAACTAATGAGAGGTTTGCATTATATAATATACAAAACCTCAAACATTGTCATGCCAACCTCCTTATGCCAACATTATCATATACAAAATTTGGTAAAGTAAAGTAAATACTTCCAATTGTCCATGAAAACCTAAGATATATGCCTCAAGCATGTCCTTTATGGTCTAATTTAAATTCTCGATCAATTCATCTGTCTAGATATATGAAGCAAAGTTGCTGCTCCAAAATCTTTAAAAAGGTCATTCGAAATAGCACCTTTCATCCACTATAATGGACATCCACATGTTATAACTTCACTATCAGTGCAATGTCGAACTAATATGAAGTTCTAAAGTGAACACTACTCAAATTAATGTCCACAAGCGAACTTGTTTAATCCACAACTCTTAACCCATATGCAATCAAAATTCAAATGCAATGTCGATAATTCCTCCATATCATTAACATTTGATTAGTCTTAATCCCATTTTGATACAAGAAGTGGCAAAAATCTCCAATGATATCCGATTATCAATTTTCCACCTTTCTGGCAGGTGTTACACTGAGAGACAGTGATTTACTCGTCCTCATCCATACCTATTCCTCAAAATCGACATTTGATGTTCTGACATAACTTATAACCATCTGAGTGCACCGAGATTTACGAATTTTACATGTCAGTCACTCCGACATCCTTTACAGAACCTACTAATCCTCCTCCAGTACCTTAAGCTCTATCTGAGTAAGGTAACACATACTCTAGGGCTAGCTCCGATTTTCTAAGTTAACCTCCTTAATTACCTTAGTAATAACAAGTGTTATTATTACACATGCTGTAAATTCAACTGAGGACTCAACAACTGACTGAAAGATTTAAATATCATATAAGTTGTTGAGAGCATCCATTTCCATAATCGCTTCCACCAAATGGAACTTGATGCAAAACGTGAATCACCACTTCTATCCCTCTAAGTCGCCCTATGATTCATTCTATTCTTATGAACTGATGTCCTATTAGTTCAAAATATACAAGAATTAAACTGTTTTAATTTATCAATCAACCAATCTCCCAACCAAAATCCTAGCCCTTGAGTAAAATCAAAAATCCCTCAACTAAATCCGTGGAAAATGCTCTCTCATTTCCACCTCAATATAAGAAATGGCTGTAAGGATTTATTGATCTCTGATGGTCCATCTCGACTATCTCATCATCTCGACTATCTCATAAATAGTAGACTTGGAGACAAAATATCTATGTCCTTTTTTCTGCCTGTCTGCCAAACATTTGCTTCATATCATGATGCATCATATCTCTACCTGGATGAAATAGAGAACTAAGAGTTATGAACCTTAGTCCTTGCATCCTCATTCCAATTTGTCTATAGAAAGTATCGTTAGTCTGGTACCGCCAGTTTTCATCTACACCTATTGTTTAAATTGGAGCATCTTCAAAAGCTAACTCTACAATTGAAACCATACACTTCTGATCTGTGATAAACTTACTCTTAATGAAAGTTAACCAGTAATTTAATTCATCAAAAGTCAACTAACTACGACATTTTCATACACACCATGCACCTCTTCTTTACATAGGTGTGCAGTCTCACCATCCTGTCTTTAACGAAAGTAAGTGTCAATCAGACTTCTTATCTAACCTTAAAAGAATATGGAACCTTTTCATCCACCAAATAAGTCATCAATTTCCTGGTAACATCTAATTGTTGCGAATTGTGACCTTTAAAAAAAAATTCCATATTATTTATACAAGTGAAGAGACTTAGTTTCCTTTTCCAAGTGCAACACTTGTAACTCCTCCTAATGACACACTCTCGTGAATAGACTCTTGATTAAGAATAAACTAATGAAGATTTATTCAGTTTACTATCCTCAATTGGCGTCATTCCAATAAGTGCCTAAACCAGTATGAAATCTTCCTTCGGACTGGGTAACAACTTATGGAATTTCCAAGAAAATGTTCTGTAACCCCGACACCTCTGATAAACCATCGTGGCATTACAGTGATCTTTATTTACTACAACCTCACAAGTACCAAAATATTAACAGCCACCATTATCATGGCATTGTAATTTGATACGAATCCATACCTAGCGCCAAATATCAAACTAATCGTACTAGATTATTTGACTCGTAGTGATGGTGTAACTATCCCATCCCAAATAACATACCCTACTTGCAAGTCCAGGTGCAATAGATTGACTAGAATTTTGTATATCTACTAAATCCTATGACCACATGCTCACAATCCTAACGTAAATAATGCTATTACTCCATGATATTAAAAACAATAGTTGGTTGATCACATACTTGTGTCCCCAACTAAACCATATACCAAAATCCTGAATAGTTAAAGAAAATAAACACGTATGACAAACATAATACCACAAAATATACTCCTAGTCAAGACATCATTCTTTCTTGGAAAATCTCCTCTAAAATCAACTTAAAAAATTGTTTCACACAATTTCCTTTTACAGTTTTTTAAGTAATCATCCAACCTCGAAACATAACCTTTAAACATAGCTTAAAAGCAACATATGTTTATCTAAGCACATATCAAGGGCTTAACCCTCATCTTCTTTATACGCGAAATGTAAATCGTCTAACGTGGCTTTATAAAACAAATTAGAACGTCGCAACATAATACCAATGCTCTCCTAAATGTGATATAAAAATCATATGTTTCATTTTGATAAGAACTCCATCAGATCCCTAAACTTCTAAAGAGTACTTTTTATGTATCTCTTTTAGAGACGATAAGAAAGTTTAACTATATGTAGATTGATTAACACCCATTCTACTAATATCATTCGCTATACTAGTAACAAATAAGATTACCCTCACGCGATCATTCATCTTTAAGATTTAGTACCCTCTTTCTTGGATACTTTAAAATCTCCTCCATCAGGACCCTCTTCGAGCTCCTCCTCTTCGCTTTTTTACCTTTTTTTTTTTTTTTTTTTTTTTTTAAGAAAAACTAAAGTCGTGTTGGTCCCAACATGCGGTGACCAATCATGTACACTTAAATTCTTCCTTGGCTTATACTTTAAAGTAATGCCAACCTGAACTAAACCTTCGATCCTTAATTCTGCTTTCTGGCAAAGAAATTGATAACATACTCTTTTACTTTCTTGGGTTTTTATCGCTTATGCCTTGGACCCATTCTCTTCCTAGTGCCAACCATTCTGTAAGTACAAAATATAATTAATATCAGCTCCTCCTAAAGAACTGTATATAGAGTATAACGAATCATAATATAGGTTCCAAGCTTTAAGAGACGCAAAACGGAAGTCATATAACGAAAGACACTCCAAAGGACACTTGAACCTGGAGTTCTCTGATGCCAACTATGATACCCCCAGATTTTCAAATGCAGGTTGGCCAGGCCCATGATCGAACGCCCGGGTATATCAAAAACAAATTGGCAATAAACAAACACATAATCAAAATATGATAAATAATAATAAATAAAATGCTAGAAAAGAAACTAAAATGATAATCCAATAATTTCTCATAATAAATTTCCATCAATTAATAAACTCTTCTAATAAAGTTAATCCTCCAAATAATACAACTCGAGAATCCATACTGTGTGGACCTTTAAAAAATCTAAAACTGAATAAATAACAGTAACAATTGTACACATTAGGCAACTGAAACAGAAAAGAATCTCCTAAATAAAATTAGGAGAATGAAGTAGACTGATCCCTGCTCAGTACAAACAATATCTACACATGACAAACACCTGAAAAATAATGGTGGGTCAGGCCCACAAACAAGTTTTACTCCACTACAGTCCAAGCAGAGATCCGATACACGTATATATCCTAGTCAACTCAATAATAACTAATAGTCCGTATATATATATATAGATACACACTAAGGGTTACCGTTGGAATATAGGACGAACTTAACCTGACTAGTAGGTAACATGCAAAACGCGCATAAAGTGGGCATAAGTACCTGGAGCTACCAGGGTTCTCAACAACTCCTATAACCAACGAGACTTCCAAGGGCGATATACGCTCCCTAATAATTGATTCTGAGACTCAAGCTCATATTATGGCTAAAACTATGCGTATATAAAATCCGTTTAAAACATAAAAGTAAATTGTCATCCAACTAATATAGCGGCCTGACATGAATAGGTAGGACTTAACATTTTAGTTAATTCGTTCCTAATAACACAAGTAGGTAGGACTTAACTTCTTTAGTTAATCCATCCCTAAAATAATAGAAATAGGTAAGACTTAACTTCTTTGGTTAATCCCTCCCTAAAATGCCACCATCCCATATTGGTGCATTACATCCAAACAATCCAATTATTGATGAAAGAAATAAAATAATACATCAATAAATCTGGGAATAAGCATAACAATAATAAGATATAAAGAATCATATTATGCAACCAACACAAGATTAAAATCATATAATCTCCATTTAACTTGCTGAAATAGTTCAAAGCAATTAAATCCCCCATTATCGGTATGCAAATTCAATTATAATTTCATACTGATTAATCCCTAGCATAATAAAATCATAAACAATACATAATTATATTATACTACCAATGCATGATTAAAAATCATATACCTATATAAATTGCTAAAATAATAATAAACAATTAAATCTTCCTTAATCATTAACAACATGCAAATTTATTTTAAAATTTCATATTATTCAAATCCATAGCATATTACGGTAGATTATGCATTTTGGAATTTTTCATGTTCATTTAAATCACTTAAAGCAATTAAAATGGAACAATACACATTATAGGAAAAATAACCAAGAAACCCAAATTAGAGTTAAAACCACCCTCAACATAGTCGACTATGCCCTCAACATAGTCAACTACACATAGTCTTCTGTGCCTTCAAGATAGTCTACTGTACATAGTCAACTACTACTCAATTTGCCCTTCATTATAGTCGACTATGCTTTGTCTACTATGCCCTTCAATACAGTCGACTATGCGTAGTCTACTATGCCCTTTAATATAGTCGACTACTTCTTGCTATAACTCCTCTGTTTTTCCGTTCAACCTCCATTGATAAGAATTCTAACCTTCGATCTAAGTCCCATACTCCCATAATAATTTATTTTAAATATCCTAACATGCAAAGATCAAACTGAAATAACAAATTATGAAACATAAATTAAAAAATAAATAAAAGAAGAAAAGGTGAATAAAACTATGAAATCCTCTATTCTAATCAGATTCAAACATGCATAATTGTTTAATTATGTTGTTTAAGTATCCTAAAATCTCCTAGGCATGTATAGAAACACAAATCAAAGGGAGAGAATAGGAGAAGAACTTGCCTTAAAGGTTTCTGAATATAAACCCATCTCCTTCTTCTCTAACCAAAACCTCAACGCCGGCAGCCTCTGGATGTTGTCGTCATACTATGTAAGTCTAGTCCTAACTCATTTGTATCTCTTTCCGTTTTCCTTCTTCCTTCTTGGTTTGGCCATATCCCTTGGCCGAACTCCCTCTTCTTCTCCCTCAGCTTTTCTAATTTCCCCTCTCTGTACAACTCTCTTTCTCTATATGTATACAGTATACCATGTAATATACATATTTTAGCCTCCAGACTTATACATACATATATATAGGTTAATAAAAAAAACCCTAATCCTAGTTTAACCCTAAATCTGACTATAAGGAAAAATAACAGAAAAGGGTAACTAATGATATACGTATATATAACTTTTATTAAATAAATATATATCAGATTATTGTATAATTTTATTAATACTAATATTAAAAATAATGGTAATAAAATACTATCCTTAAATATATATATATATATATATATATATTTATACATATACTACTATTCATGGGTAAATATCCGTACCTATTTATCTCTTATCTAGGTAGTCTTTACGACCCAATTAGTTGGTCCATTACTACTATCCATATCTATCCTTTCAAACTAAAAATAAAATAAAATAAATATTTAATCTGTCAAATAAAATTACAATTAATTTATATCATTAAAACGCACAATTTAATTAAACAAATAATACAAATAACACATAGACAATTAAGTAATTAATCAAGTAACACTTAAATCAATTTAAACACAGAAACAATTAACCAAATAAATAATTAAACAATTAAAAATATAATTAAAACAAATAAATAAATACCGAGACTATCCTTTTACAATTAGGGGTACTACATAAACCCAATACCTGTCACTTACTTGAAGTTAGGTTAGTTCAAATACAAGCCCATTTGATAGTGGGTCGACTGATGGGCAGTAATTTTAATACTACCCGTATCTATTTCGTAGCCCATGAGGCAAATACTAACCCAAGTCCATGTAGTGAAGTAAATAGGCAGGTGCCTGGGTGCCGTGCTACCCATGCTATGTTTTGCCTTTGGATGTTGTGGACGGTGTGGTATGCCTTTGGGTTTGTGGCTACTTTGTATTCACCTTTTATGGTGGCTCCGTTGTTTTGGGATTTTCTTAATGATCACGTTCAAGATGCACAGAATGTTGATGATGTTTTGCAGTTTCAACTGCCTCAAGTATGGACACCTCCTTGGCTAGGACTGGTGAAATGTAATGAGGATGTTAAATTTCCCAAGCACGAGATGGCTAGAGGCAGAGGGTAAGTGTTCCAAAATCCTCAGGTCTCTATTATTCGGTTCAATGTGTCATAAGTCTTTTTCTTCATCTCTTGCTACTACAGTGCAGGCATTGTGCTTTGGTCTTCTTGTTGTCCTTCAGTCTATTGTGTTTGTTGTCTGTTTTCTTGAAATCATCCTTGAGTTAGCTCGAGATGCTCTATGTAATATGGTGGTGTAGTGTTATGTTGTTTTCCAAGGAAAAAAAATAAATACAAAGTACATACTAATTTTCATTTGACCATGGATGTGTCAGTATCTTCTTCTAATAAATAGATATTTTTGTATACACAAAGTAGGTCACAATAACATATTTTGTCACGATTAAAATTTGATGTTATCAAGTGAATCGTATAATCAAAGAATTCTTTACTAAACTCATTCTTTAAGAAACTCTTGTAATTTGGAGTGAATTTATTTATTATGACAATTTTACAAGAGTGGATTTGTTTATTATGACAATTTTAACATGACCCTCCATTTCCATTAGAAGATTTTGCCACGCATGGTGGGTGGTGCATGCCTGGTTTGACATCTGTGTCTGAGTCTTTCATTAAGGTGTAAATTTGTATATGTTGACATCGGTAATCTAGAGTATTCTATTAAGATGTAAATTTTTGTGGAATGTTTTGGAACGTGTGACTATTTAAAATTTAAATATCTAACATATTTGTAAAGTGTGTTTCTTTGAATCTATTGATTTGTTAGCCCTATAAATAGAGTGCATGTTATTTTCATCAACATCGTTAGAATTTGAGGATGTTTTGTATTGACTATCGATCAGGATCATCAAATTGCTTTGATATAATTCTGTTTGAAATAGTTAGGAAAAATGATGAATCAAATTTATAATAAGTGTTACTTTAGATCTAATATTGAGTTTGATCTTACTTATTATAAATAAATAGCTATTTCTGACATTTAGTAAAAATCATTCCTCAAATATACTTGGGACAATGGTAAAGTTATAAAGTTTAAATTATTAAAATGCTAAGCATGTGAAGTTTTGAAAAAATATCTATTATATTTTCAAAAATTTATCCTATGCAACTTCGGTTTTATGATCAATTTTGTACTTCTTGTCAGTATTTTTGTTAGACCAAAATGTTTGCTAATTTTTTTGTTTTCCACAATATTACATCTACGCCGAATAAAAATAGTTGACAAACCGACTCGAATTTCAGAGTTGTTCCTAGTAATTCAAACCTATTCAAATCGCTTAACTATTTAAATTATTCCACCCAAAGACTGCACCATAATAAAAGTGCAACTAGTGAGAATTAAACATACACAGTACCAAATATATTCCACAGAACTTTATTTCATAATAGGGGCCTCGAGTGCAAACTACACTTGTTCTTGCACAGCCCCTCCACAATCTGCAAATTGTAACACACATGGGGTGAAGTCGGTGTATGCCCGTGTGTTACAATATAGTAATTTTTAATTTATTTTTATATTTATAAATATATATATATATATATATTTAATACCTCCTTTAAAATTTTTAATTTCTAAAAGTATCTTTTATTTTTTATTTTTTCCTTTTTCTTTTGCTCTTAATACTCTTTTGATTTTCTAACAAAAAAAAAAATTAAATTAAATTTTCTTCTTTACTCAAACCCTAATTTTTTATTTTTTTAAATAATTAAAACATTGTATATCTTCCAATAAGCAAGTGGTTTAATTTGAGAATATATAAAATAATTACAGACTCTCTACCTTTGTAGACCATGTGACACGATTACGAATAGGACTCCGGACATGGTTCGGTTTGCATCAATTTAAGAGTTTTTTGAAACCAAACCAATTCTAACGGATTCATAAAATTTGAAACCGAACCGAACCATTTGACAAAAGGAACCAAACCAAACCAAATTGTGAAAAACCGATTTGGTTCGGTTCGGTTCCACGATTTTTTTTTTCTTTTTTTCTTTTTATAGAAGTATTCATATTTTCAAATCCACATGTACGACTATAAATTAAGTTAACACATTCAAAACTATTAATATATTTAAAACTTTTAATTCATTCTTCTCTATCACTTTCTAGAACTGAAGTGAATAAATTCATAATTGCTAATAATCTAATACATTTAGAATTACTAATTCAACAACAAACAAGCAGTCACAAATCAAAATTCAGTCACTATAAAAATGAAAAAGAAAAAAAGAATCATCTAATAAATTAAAAAGACATAAGAGAATTAAGAGTGAACAATAGGATTGATACTTGTTACAAACTTATAAGTGATTTGGATGGTAGGATTATATTATATTATATTATATATGTATGGTATAATTTAACTATATACATATATAAATATAACATAATGGTTATGTTCGGTCTACATCGGTCCTAAAGGACCTCAAACCTTGACCAAACCGTATCTTTACGATTTCATCCTATTTAAATTTTCGATTTGGCTGAATTTTTATACACCTTTAATTACACAAATACCTATGAATTTTTTCTTTTTTTTTTTTTTACAAGACAAATACCTTTAAAGAAAATTAAGTTGGGTAGCAATGCCTTAATTAATAGTCCCATGAACCCTTACATTAGGTTCAAGCATGACATGGAACTACTTTGTAACTACTCAAGCAGTTTCTTAAACTTTTATAATATTGGCCAAGTCATTTTCTTTCCTTTTTTTTTTGTAATTTTTTTTCATCCTTTTCCTATTTTGTCTTTTCTCTATTTCGTCTTTTTCCCGTTAATCGTTTCTCCTTGCATAACCTCACTTTTTGTGCTCGGATTTGATTTCGGCTTTGCATGCATCCTTAATATTTGAATTCTAAGAT
>JAOTQH010264782.1:0-11027 GCA_025631255.1 Cornus kousa | reverse complement strand
ATATTTTCGAGATATTTTTGGGAAAGAGACAAAAGTGGTAGGTGGGGTGGTACAACTGGATAAGATGGAATCTTTTCAATCGATCTGAAGAAAGTTGGATTGATCGAACTTTGTAGGATCTTTAAATAAGAACAAAATAGCTTGGATCCATCTTGAGGTGCTAAAATTGATCAAAGTTGTATCGATCGAAGAAATTCTATGATCGATCGAACTTGCAGAATTTCCACCCTTTGCTCCATTTTGCTTCCACTTTGCTCCTTTCTTTGATTCATCTCAAGATTGCTTTAATTATGCTCTTATTTGGCTGAGTTAGCTTATTTTGGGGATAAGTGCCTGAAAACAGAGATAACACAAAATCAATCTAAAGCAGGAAAATAAGATAGGTGAAAGTCTTAGAATACCTAAGCTTAAGGGGTTTAAATGCGCACTTTTCAGTGCTCATCACTATACAATCGCAATCTTGTTTGCCAAGCTAGATCTGATAAGTTCATGGCAAGAAGGATTCAGATCCAGTCGAAAGAAATTGAAATTCAGTTAGTTCAAAGTCAGAACTGGTGTATCCATATGAGCAGAGGTCAGATCTGATCAGGAATTCATAGTTGATGACTTTACTCTATTCAGGAATGATGATAGGAGGTTAGAATTCCAATTTGTAGGAGAATGGCCAGCAAACGAAGCTTAATGAGTTGATGAACATGATCAAAGCTTTGAGAAGAGAGAATACAAAATTGAGAGCTAGAATGGAGCATCGAGAAGTTCCAGCAGTTCTACGACTGCCTTCAGTAGGGAGAGGTATGAAACCTGTTGTTGCACACCAAGGAGAGCAGGAAGGGAATAATCACATGGATCTTCACCGCGACGAGGTCAAGCCAGATGAATTACCACCAAATGCTCGTCACGTTGAGGATCGAGAAGGAACTATTCATTTGGATCCACATCGTAAGCAGATACGACGAGAAGAAGCCATGACTTTCGATCCTTATTAAGAAAGGTAGAATCAAGAGGAAGCTATGGAGTTTGGTCACCACAAGGCTATACCGCCTTGGCAGAAATATTTTACAGAGGAAAAGTCATTTGATCCACCTTACTGGCCTTCAATGGCCACGTATAACTATAGAAATTTGGATAGGAGGTCTACAGATCAGAGAATTCTCATAAGGCTTCAAAGGGAGAATGAGGCCCTTTGTTCGACTACACGGACAGTTGATTCACTATTAACTGATAAGATCCTGAATGCTCTAAGTCTGAGGAAATTTTCCATGCCAGTTTTCATTCTGGTCGATGGAACAATCGATCCAATTAATCATGTGTACCACATCTAGTTAAAAATGGCTCTGAATACGGAGAATGATCCCCTGATATGTAAATGCTTTCCTACAAGCTTGGCTGAACTAGCGCTCGATTGGTTCAAGAAACTGCCGAGAGGCTTAGTAGATAGTTTTCAAAATTTGTGTGATCGATTCATAAGCCAGTATGATGGGAACAAGCGCCCAACCAAAGATATTTCCAGTCTATTCATGATGACGCAACATAAAGATGAATGTCTCCAAGCTTTTCTTACCAGGTTCAACCTTACCAAGAGCATGGTGATTGAGTGTCATCCTTCCCCAACGATTCAAGTATTCTAGTTAATAATGAATCGAGGAACACCATTCCACACGAGCCTAGTGGTAAGCACGCTGAATACCATGGATGAGTTGAACAAAAGAGCTGATGGTTTTATGCATTTGAAAGAAAAAGAAGCAGCCAACGCTTGAAAAACCTCTATAATATTAATGGAAGAGAAGTCTAAAGCAAAAATCAGACAAAAATAAGCTCCACCGCAGCATCAAACCTCCTAGAAGGTAGAAAAGAGACCATGGGAGGAAGAGTTAGTCACTCCACTGAAAGTCACCCTGGCAAGGCTGTACCAAGAAAACAAAGATAAGTTTCGCTCTCCCTTAGCAATCAAACAACCTCTCGAACAAAGAGATCAATCTAAACATTGCATTTTCCATAGTGATTTTGACCATCAGACTAATGAATGCAGGAACCTAAGGAGGCAAGTGGAAATTTTGATAGCAAGGGGAGAGTTCGCTAGATACATCCAAGGGCTGGCAGTAGAGTAGAACTGACTAAATGAGCAGGTCAAGAGAAATCAAAAGCCAAGTCACTATAATGCACAGCCCATTTGGATTATAAATGCAATTCATGGCCGACCCGAATAGATCGAAGATTGGAGGAGTTACTTCGAATACGTCTCTGTCAAGCACAGATGAAGAGGAAAATAGGCAGTGTAAATGCTCTGCACTAATAGAACTCATCAACATAGATAAAGTTTGACAAAATGGACCTGCTATGAGTTCAGGTCCCTCATAAGGATTCTTTGGTCGTTAGCTTGATGGTGGTTAAATGTTTAGTTTGAAGGGTGCTAATTGATCCAGGGAGCAATACGAATGTCATGGCAAGAATAACGTTTGACCGGCTCGAGATAAAGCCAGAAAAGCTCAAGCCCGCTGGGAATCCCTTGTTGGGATTTGATGAAAAGCAAGTAGAACTAATCGTCATGGTAGAATTGCTTATCCAAGCTGCCGAGAGGGAATTAGTTGAAAGCTTTGTGATGGTTAAGATTCATACGTCTTACAATCTATTGATAGGGAGAGGGTGGATTCACAAGGTCCAGGGTAACCCATCGACCCTACACTAGGTAATGAGGTATTTGAGCCCAAATAGGAATAAGGTGATTGATATCTATGGGGATCAGGTCGCAACCAAGGAATGCTACTCTGCAACTCTGAAAGCTACAGGGAAGGGAAAAGCTCACATTCGTTCGGTTAACCCAAGATAGCAATTACAAGAGCCTCCATCCAACGAGAGTGGGGAGGAGGAGCCTTTGGTCTTAACCATAGAACCTCTCGTTGATGTACAAGTAGATCACTTGAGGCCAGACCGAACCACAAGAGTAGGGTCAAGGCTTGCGGAGGAAGAAAAATGCCAGTTAGTTAATTTCCTCTCTCAGAATGCAGACGTGTTTGCTTGGAGCCATTCGGATATGCCAGGAATAGATCCCTCTATTTCTTGCCATTCACTCAACATAGACCCGAACGTCAAGCCTGTAAGATAGAAGTAGAGGAGATTCGCCCTGGAGTGCAACCGGATCATTGCTAATGAAGTTGACAAGTTGTTAGAGGCTAGGTTTATTAGAGAGGTTCAATATCCGTCCTGGCTGTCGAATGTGGTTGTGGTACAAGAGAAGAGTGGGAAGTGGAGAGTTTGCATTGATTTCACCAACCTGAATAAAGCATGCCCGAAGGACAGCTTTCCACTCCTAAAGATTGATCAAATGGTGGATGCTACAACTGGGTATGAATGGTTAACTTTTCTAGATGCCTACTCAGGCTACAATCAAATCCCTATGGATCCGAACGATGAGGAAAAAACTTTTTTTGTTACTGAATGAGGGATCTACTATTATAAAGTTATGTCGTTCAGATTGAAAAATACCGGAGCCACATACCAAAGGTTGGTCGGTAAAATTTTTGAAGATTAGATGGGCAAGATTGTAGAGGCGTATATCGATGACATGATGGTAAAGAGTAGAAAGAAGGACCATCATTTGCAACATTTACAAGATGTGTTCAGAGTGCTAAGAAGGCATGGTATGAGGCTAAACCCGACCAAGTACTCGTTTGGAGTGGGTTCTGGATAATTGTTAGGCCACGTGGTTTACAATAGAGGGATTGAGGTTAGTCTAGCTCAAGCGGAAGCTCTACTAAAAAATGCAGAGCCAATCACAGTCAAGGAGGTGCAAACTCTAATCGGACGCATAACGGTATTAAGTCGATTCATTTATAAGTTGTCAGACCGATGCAAGCCATTCTTTGATACAATAAGAGGCCACGAAAAAGAATCCTGGGGGGACGAGCAAAGACAGGCGCTGGCCAAGTTAAAAGAATACATGTGGAATCCACTGGTCTAAGCTGCCCCAAAACCGGGCGAAAGGATTTTCATTACCTCGGGGTGTCTAGTGTTGCTACAAGCGTTGTTATGATACGATGCGAAGAGGGTAAGTAGTTCCCAGTGTTTTATGTCAGCAAAATAATGACCGAGCTAGAGAGAAGACATTTGAAAGCTGAACGAGTGATCTTGTCTTTGGTGAATAAAAAAGGGAAACTCAGGCACTACTTCGAGTCCCATCCTATAGTCGTTCTGACCACTTTTCCCATAAGGGTGATCCTGCATAAGCCAAATTTGTCTGGAAGAATAACGAAGTGGGCGATAGAGCTGAGCTCTTTTGACATAATGTATGAACCCCGAACAGCTATGAAAGGACAAGCGGTGGCTGATTTCTTGCTGGAGTGTGACTTAGTGGACCCGGAGGAAAATGTTAGAGATTCTTCATGGAAGTTTTTCGTTGATGGTTCTTCAAATCAGATGAGGGTAGGAATTGGGATCAAGTTACAGACGCCTAAACGTACCACGCTGAGTCCAGCGATCAGACTTGAATTTAGAGTGACCAATAATGAAGCAGAATATGAAGTATTACTGGCTAGGTTGAAGTTGGCTAAGGAGCTAAAGGTCAAAAGTTTAGTTGCTTTCAGTGATTCACAACTGATCATTCGGCAAGTGACTGGAGAATACGGAACCAAGGATGAAACAATGGAGGCATACTGTTCTGTCGTTGTGCGTGAGGCAAAAAGTTTTGATCAGATCTAGTTTATCCAATTGCTGAGAGAATATAATGAGGATGCCAATCAGTTAGCATACAGTGCATCAGGTTTTGGAGAAACGCTGGCAAGGGTGATCCAGATGGAGTGTTGTGCCAGCTATCTATCTTTGAGGAACCATCAAGCTCAGATCCTTGGCAAGTGAATGTCATACCATATGAGCCGAGCTGGATAGATCCAATCATAACTTATATACGAGATGGTGTTTTGCCCGAGCAAAGGGATGAAGCAAGGAAGATCATATCAAATGCTACAAAGTACACCATAGTGCATAATCAGTTGTATAGAAGATCTTTCTCCGGACCATACCTGAAGTGTGTTACCCCCAAAGAAGCTCGGCAGATATTTCGAACTATCCACGAAGGTGTATGTGGTAATCATTTAGAGGGGAGATCTCTAGCGCACAAAACGATGACACAAGGGTATTTTTAGCCGAACATATCAAGAGATGCGGAGGAGTTCTCTAGAAGATGCGATAAGTGCCAAAGGTTCAGACCCATGATCCACCAACCACTTGAAGACTTGCACGTAATGGCCAAACTGTGGCCTTTCGCGCAATGGGGGATGGATGTGGTTGGCCTTTGTCGACAGCCAGATCGCAAAATAAGTACGTTTTGCTCGCAACAGATTATTTCACCAAGTAGGTGGAGGTAGAACCATATCCCAGTGTGACCCAGACCCAAGTAAGGCGTTTCATTTGAAATAATATCATTTTTCGTTTCGGCGTGCCCAGATCAATTGTTATGGACAGTGGGACGAATCTTGACAGTAAGCAAGTAAGGGAGCTGCTTGAAGAATATGGAATCAATCAAAAGTTGGCAGCTGTCAGCCACCCGCAAGCAAACAGTCAAGCCGAGATCACAAACATAACAATCTTCACTTGTATAAAGAAGAAGCTTGAAGAAGAAAAAGGGAAATGGTTGGACGAGCTTCCGAACGTCCTGTGGGCTTATAGAACCACGCCAAGGCAACCGACTAAAGAAAGCCTATTCGCTATGGCGTACGGTACTGAGGCAGTCATACCGGTTGAGCACCTAGTTTCAACTGCTTGAAGCTTAGTGTGGAATCAAGAACAGAACGATAACATGTTGAGTTTCAACCTCGACCTACTAGAAAAGAAAAGGGATGCAGCGGTAGTAAGGCTCGTATCATATCAGCAGACGCTGATGAACAGTTACAATAGAAAGGTGATGCATAAGGATTTTACACCTGGTGATTTAGTTCTGAAAAGAAAGGTTGCAGAGGCCATAGGAAATGGGACATATGTCTTAGAGACCATGGCTAGAAGGCTGGTCAACAAGCCATGGAACACCACATCTTTGAAAAGGTATTACCAATAAAAAATTGAGTTCCAGTTTGAACAATGTTCTTTTTCAATTGTGTACTTACGAATGTATGAAATTTTAAAGATCTATAAAAGAGTATTGTCTTCTTTCAAAAAGTTGATTGAGTAAAGATATTTTAACAAAGTAAGTGGCATTATGAGCTGAACGCCAAACACTTGCACAAAAATAAAAATTAAAAAAGCTAAAAGCGGCAAGTGGCAATCTAGTCGAGCGCTTATCACTTAGCAAAGTATGTGGCAAGTGGCACTATGAGTCGATCGCCGGACACTTGCACAAAAAAAAAAAAAAAAAGAAAAAAAGAAAGAAAGAAAAAGAAGAAGAAATAAAAGTGGTAAGTGGCATTCTGGCTGAGCGCCAAGCACTTATCAAAGTAAGTGGCAAGTGGCACTATGAGCTGAATGTTAGACACTTGCACAAAAATAAAAAAGTGAAAGTAGCAAGTGACATTCTAGCCGAGCACTAAACACTTAGCAAAGTAAGTGGCAAGTGGCATTATGAGCCGAACGCCAGACACTTGCAAAAAAAAAAAAAGAAAAAAAAAGTGTGAGTGGCAAGTGACATTCTAGCCGAACGCCAAACATTTAGCAAAGTAAGTGGCAAGTGGCACTATGAGCCGAATGCCAGAAGACTGTTGCAAAAAAAAAAAAGGGAGTAAAAGTGGCAAGTAGCATTCTAGCCGAGTGCCAAATACCTAGTAAAGTAAGTGTCAAGTGGCACTATGAGCCGAACGCCAAACACTTGCCCAAAAATAAAAAAGTGAAAGTGGCAAGTGGTGTTCTAGCCGAGCGCCAAACACTTAGCAAAGTTATCATTGATGAATACCAAATGTGGCACAAATAGGAAAGACGGTAAGAAGATATTAAGAGTTGGAACAAAAGCTGGCAAAAAGTCATTTATTTCATTCATAAACAAACTTTTGAGTTACAAGAGTAAAGCACCTAGATGAAGTAGGTACAATACAAGAAATTGGTGTCACTGCAACATCCTAGCTAAGCCCTATCCACATCCTCGGTCTTTTGACCACGCCTGGCACCCTCCTCACCATCATTAGCCACTCCATCTCTTTGGGGAGGAGAGTCGAGCTGGATTACCACCTCATTCTGTTGAGTTCCACCTTCAACAACAGGTATAGGAGGAGTTAAGGTGGATAAAGGAGGGACATCTAAAGGATGATCGGACGAGGGAATAGGAATGACCCCAGAGGAAGCAATCTCCTGGCACTCATCGAAGATGTGCTCGGCAGGAGTGGGTTTTGGGTCAGCATAGACTCCAGGGGGCTTATCTTTAACTCCTTGTCAATGTCATTCGGGCCTATATAGGAGCTGGTCTGACCTTCAAAAGGAGAACGGTCAGTGTAGCCGTCTCTGTACCCTTCTGCATACCTAAGGGCTCTAATCCAAGAGAAGCTAGTATGGAGAGCCCTCATTCCACTGTCGACCCTGCCAATAACGCCGAGCAGGGCATCACACTTCATCGAAGTTCTTTTTTTAAGAGCCAGCTGCATTGTCCGTTCGTCATCTAGCGAACGTTGAAGATTTTCTCTTTCAGCTCTCAATGCCTCCCCCTCGGTTTGTATAACGCTCTTCTCAATCTGAAGAGCGTTCTTCTCATCCTGAAGGGAGTCTGTTTCTTTCTTTAGAGCGTCCCTTTCGTTCTCAACTCTATTCAGCTGCACCATTAGTTCGGCATTTTTGGTGCTGATGATCTTATTTTCTTTATTGGCTGTGTCAAGTTCATTGGCAAGCCTGCGTGCCCGAGCATTGGATGACTTAATATGTTTTTGCATCGTCATCATGCCGAACAGAGTCTGCAAGTAGATGCACGAATACTAATTAAGCCGAATGTATAGTCAAAGAAGTTAGAATATGAGGGCATTCTTAAATTAATCGAGTGAGGGGTAGAAAATTACCTCCATTGCGGCCAGAGGAAAGTGGCTCAACACCTCCTTCTGTGTCAAGAGCCTTGGCCATTTCAATGTCCTTAGGGGACCATAAGTGCTTGTAGTAGGCCAGAACGGTCTGGCCCTCTTTGAACATTATTTCATTTGAATTAACGACCGATCCATCCGATCGGATGAATCGGGGGGTCCATGGAACTGCTCTAGAGGGAGAAACGGTAGCTCCATCGGGCCTAGAGGGAGCAGTTATCTTATTTTGGGAAGTGGTGGGCACGCTCGACCCAGAAGTTCGAATCTTTCTTGATAATGGAACGCCATCAAGATTGGGTTCACTGTCAGGCTGGGGTCTTTTCCCTCATTCTTTATCCGGAACAGAAGGAATGATACCTGAAGGGTTGCTAGCTTGCAGAGTAGCGTTTGGGTTGATGGACGAGGCATTGATGATTGGATTAGTGGCATGCATAACGTTCAGAGTAGTGCTGGATGTAGTGGCAGATGAGGATGTCGAGGCTGGAAAAGAAGTCGGGGCAGAAGCAGTAACGTTCTTAGGAGGGTCCTTCCTCTTGCTGAAAGAAAGGATCCGAAGTTGACTCATTATGCTGCCGAGGAGTGAAATATCGCTGAGATTCTCTGACACCAGGAGTTCTGAGCAAGAAGGAACATTGTTCAGAATGTATTCATTCAAGTGATTGATCCGATCCCTGCAAATGATGTAACTGAGTTCGTTATGAGGAATACCCAAAGAATCGCAAAGAAAGGTACAGAAGCGAGGAACGCAAACTTCACAAGGGCAGTCACTCTTGTGATTTTTATACTTCTTATATGATAAGACTGAGCATTCACCAAAGGTGCTCGGAATGGGGTAATCCCTAGCAGCCGGAACAAACCAAGCCCCCATAACCTTAACTAAGCTCACTTTCCACCCTTTCTCAGAGTCGAGTTTGTTCGTACAGATTGATCTTTTTTCATGAGATAAAAATGGTAATATAGGTCATTCAATCTAATCTTGCTAACTCTGTAATAGAGGATATCATCTATAATATCAAGATCTAAACCCCTGTCGCGGTTCAGGAGCGGCAGAAAGGACAAAACCCTAAGAAAATTGTGGTTTACTTGAAGAGGGGAGAGCCTCAGCCTATAAAAACAAAATTAAAAAAAGGGTGCAGGGGGAATCTAATAATATTTAGATAAAGAAGGGAAAACAAGATTTCACCAAGAAGAAGAAGGCCGCGCCAGTCCTAATGTTCATGTTTTTAGGGCACTCCCTAATAAGAACGTTGCTGGGAAGATGAAGCTTCGTACGGAGAATGTCTAAATCAATGGGCATGGTGAAGATAAAGAAGACCCATAAGGAAGTGTGTAAAGTTTTTGAAAGATAAAAAGGAAGCAAAACTAACCTTAAGAGGATTGGAAATTGCACAAGATGCTGCAGGATAACTGAAAAGGGAGGATCTTGCGCAGGGATTCGTCGGAGAAAATTTGATTTGCATAGAAAGGATGAGCAGTGAGTTGATTGACAACGATGTGTTATAGAGACACTAGAGAGAAATATGTGTACGGTTTCCTAGATTTATAAAGAGAGGGTGGGCCCAATAACCGAAGTGTCGGGAAGGCAAAGAGATTTCAAATTTCAAAACATTAACTTCTGAACCGACCACTTGTTTCGACACGCTGCCATCTCGAGCCATCAGATCATGATTATAGCCTTTCGATAATCCTACCCTAATTAATTTGGGAGAGATTATGGGGGCAGATGAAGATGCCAAAAACTGCGCGGGTCGGGCACGGTCCAAATCGTCAGAAACGGGCTGGAAGCGGGTCGAACAAGTGGAGTTGGGCCGGACAAAGTTTTCATCACCAGGCCCAATGACAGGGAGAAAACAATTCTGAGGCCCTGCTTAGCAATAAAGGGAACTGGACCCATGGCGAAAGGAGGCCTACATGAAGAGTCCATCAGGAAGGATAAGTTAGAAAGCTTCTAGAACGTCTATAACATTCTATAAATAGGCTGAAGATAGAGGAAAAAGGGAGAACAAATCTGGAAGTGTAAAGATACTTTTTCAAAATAGATAGAGAAATTCCTTGCATCTTCAATTAGGCAGAAGTTGAAGGATTTTAGTTTGCATATGTGGATTCTCTTCCACTGTTTTGTCGGCCCATCGTGACAGAGTAAATTGATGAGTTCTCTCGGATATATTAATCCTCACTACCTGGACCAGATGGAGGAAATATGAGCCAGCCTAGTTTTTTGCCGCCGGTGACATGGATGTAGAGAGAGAGTGGGGACCCGTCCGAGAAACCTATAGAGCTTGCCCCTGTAATAGTCTTCTTAATTGGTAGACAAACATTATAAGGCGTGGGGAAGAAAGTCCTTGAGACCGGTTCAGGAGCAGCTAGTTCGCTCTTCTGCGCCAAATCTCCCTCCATCCATCTCAGCATTTTGGCTGATAAATCACGCGGACTTAAGCCAACAAACTGTTAGAAACGAGAAAGCCAGATTCTCGTAGGTGAGGATTTGTTGGGCCAAATGACACAGAAAAAATTAAACTAATACTATATTCAATAACAAACAAAGGCAAAAGAAGAGAGAGAAAGATAAAGTGGGTTTAGGGTTAAACAAAAAGAGAAAGTTGGGTTAAGGGTTAAGAGAAAGAAAACGTTGTAAGGAGAGAGACACATTCAGTTTCCTTATGCTCCGTTCATTAGTAAGGAAGAAAATTAGATGGAAGGGAGAGAAGAAGGGAAGTATGAGACATTCCTAGAGAAGAGATTATAAACTTCTCGTTTTGTTCGGTTGGATGGAAGAGAGAGAAAAACCTACCAAATTCCTTTGTTCCTTACGAGAGAAGGGAAGAGAAAATTTAAAATTATTTTTACCATTATACCCTTCATTATTTTTTTCCCCTGTAAATAGTCATCATCTTTACTACACATTTGAATAGTACCATTAATTTCACTCTAATTTGTTGTTTATTTTTGATAGGGAAAAACAAAAACCTATTCAACCCTCGATAAGATTGATTAGATTTCATTATCAAGGATAATGAAATCTGACGTGGTTCAACAGGGTAAGAATAA
>JAOTQH010264771.1:0-11028 GCA_025631255.1 Cornus kousa | reverse complement strand
AGTAACTCCCAAGCCAGACGGCTTTAGGGTACTAAGTGTAAAACACTCCTAGGACTTAATAACTCGAGTTGGAAAGGTTACAAATATCGACTGGTCATTCAATGAATTATTCTTATGACATTTATTATTATTATTATTATTATTATTATTATTATTATTATTATTATTATTATTATTATTATTATTATTTATTTATTTATTTATTTATTTGCTACTATTTTCTACTTGCTACTTTATTTGCAAATCTCCTCACTTGTGTATGTTATTGATAATAGGTTTAAAACATTCCATTTTCTCAACTCACATCAACACAAGCATCATCTTCTAGGTCAATGATGGACAGTGACTATGCTTGTTGGTAGTGAAGGTGTTTGCAGCTTTTTGGGGGTTCATAGTACTGAACTGTTTCTGGTTTCTATTGACATGAAGAATTTGACAATGTTTTTTGTTGGCTAATTGTAACTTTTGACATGAAGAACCTTACAACCTTAATGTTTTGTTTACTAAATACTATTAGTAGTCGGAAACATTTAGCTTATAATGCTACTTTGGTTGTGTAATAAAAGTTCAGTACCTTTTCTTATAATTAAGCTATATTTTGTATTACATATGTACAGGTATTATACACTGTGAGTTGTCATATATATATGTCCAGGTATTATGCTTTTTTGTTTGTTTTTGAGTTAATTACTGTAGTGGTAAATTTTGAAGGTTGAAATGCTATAGGAATTGAAAAAATTATGCTCTCAATCAAGTCCTTATGGAAATATGAGATTTTAACTGAGATGTTAATGCATGCTTCCTACTTGTGAGAGTAAAAAATAATACTGATCTTTGGTGATGCATATAGAGATAAGGATGGGATTAAAATTCAAACAAATCCTATTATTTTTGCTATTTATTGTAGTGTTTAGTGGGAATGTTATGGGAGAGTCAGAAAAAATATATATATGCAACTGGTTTATGCTTCTCATAACAGATCCTAGTATTATGCTTCTCATAACACTATAAATGGACCAGGTCCACTGTTGCATTTTTCACACTGGCAATGGTTGATGCTACTGGTTTAGGTGCAGTGCCATTCTTTTTCGTGGAGCTTGATCCCTAGTGGGCTGGAAGGTTGAAATGCGTTTGATGTTCATTTTTCGCCTTTCCACTTTAAGATTCAGTTTCTGCTTCTTGAAGGTTGAAATGTGTTTGATGTTATTCTGGAATTTGTTTATTTTTGGTATTACTATTATCACTGCATCACTGTTGTTCCATTAATAATTTTTCTTAGTATTACAATTGTTATTATTGTTGTTCTTGTCTTTATTGCGATTATCATCATTTCTATAACTTTCATGCCCACAAATTTTCTTACTATTATAATTGTCATTATTGTTTCAGGATGACTGTTGCTATGACTTCTCACTGTTGTCCTAATACATGATACAATTTAAGCAAATTCACTGAATTTGTTGTTGTAGTATGAAATTATAGTAATTTATAGTATCCATAATCTTCATACTACATCAACAAATTCAGTGAATTTGCTTAACAACACCTAACACAAAATGAAAGTATACCAAAACAAAAGACAGCCTTACTAAATCCCATCACAAACTTTTCACTTAAGAACAAGAGCAATAATTAAAACTACAAAAGACAACAAAAAAAAAAAATCATGCTTAACTTCAACATTCCCTTTACAATTGTAATGAACTCTGCATTCATTTCTGCATTTAGGAGGATCTGATTATTTCCAAAACTTGTTGCGTGAGCAAGACGAGCTGGAACAACTTCATCTTCGTGCAATCCATTATTCCCAAAAGCATCTTTGTGCAATCCATTATTCCCAGAAGCAGGTGCATTCCACCATACCCAAAACGTGCAATCACCAGTACTGCACTTGAAAAATAGCTTTCCCAGATTATTTTTGGAGTCAGAAATGTATACAGAACACCTGATACCACAAAACATTTCATATTCTTCAAATGGACTGCATCTTCATCTTGTGCACCAGGTGGAATCCGCCATTCCCAAAACTTGCAACGACATGTACTGCACTTGAAAAATAGCTTTCCCGGATTATTTCTGGACTCAGAAATGTATATAGAAGAGTTGATACCATAAACACATTCCGTATTCTTGAAAGGACCTCTACGAATTCCATTGCTGAAAGAGGATTCACCCATGGAGCTCATTATTTGCAAAAAAAAAAAAAACTGAGAGACAAAACAAAGCTTCAAATAACTCTTGATTGAATGATATATATATATATATATAAACAAAAGGAGAGACACGATTGTGAGACAGAGATGTTGAGAGAGATTTGCGAGACAAAGCTTCGCAAAGGTTCAGAGATTGGCCGAGAGCTTCTTAAGGCGATCACTCAATCGAAGATCTCAATCCCAATCTTCTCCAAAAATTATGTTTCCAGTAAATGGTGCCTTCGCAAGCTCGCCCAAATGGTGGAGTGCATGAGAACTACAGGTCAACGAATTCTACCCATATTCTATGATGTTGAACCTTCCGAGGTTCACAATCAATCTGGGAGTTACACCGTGAGAACGAGAGTTACACCGTGAGAATGAGAGTTACACAGAGGCCTTCCGTGAGAACGAGAGCTATTTTGATGAAACTATTGTTAAGATTGGAGGGAGGCTAATCGAGGAAGATAAAGAATGAGATGATTTAGGGTTTCTGACCATATAAATAAGGCAATGTTTGGTTGGGATTTAAAAGTAATAAAAGGGATATTATGGTCTTTTAGCTTTATAAGGGTTGAATGGTCATTTAAAGAAATTGAGGTACTCACGTGACCCATTATGTGCGTCTTCATGCTCAAATTCAACCGGCTTATCGCTGGACGGAGTTAATTGCACCAAATTGGTTAGTTTAGAGGATTATATGCCAAATTAGTAGATTAGGGGGTTTCGGCTGCATGGCCAAAGTGGTTTTTTTTTGCACTTTACCCTGTATTATTTGTAAAGTTGGAGTAATTTTGTTTGTATTTAAATATACATTGATGCCAGTGCGATACGAACTTGTTCAGCTTTCAAAAACGATGGTGCTCACAAGCTTCGACGGTACTGGGGTCGGATTTGGTATGCATTTTTTATTTCCTCCATATGCTAGGTTTAGCGACATCTACTTTTCACCCTATAATGTGTATTTTGAATTGTCTGTGGATTCTGTTCAGGTTTTGGAGTTGGTTGCGGTTTCGGCGTAGGATGGGGTTTCGGAGGTTTGTCTTCCATAATTTTCCTCTGCATTTTTTTTTTCATTCTTTACCACCTTGCTTGAAATTTCAGAGTTTTATCACTATTGCGTTGATTATTATTGTTTATTAATTGTGACCTGTGGGATTCATAGTGAGTTGATTTTTTGTTCTTGATGGGTTAAATTGTGGGCCAAGTTAGTAACTTGAAGGCATTTCTTTGGTTTATATTGACAAGTCTCAATACAACTTTTTTGGATCATCGTGTGATGATGCTGGGAAGGAAGACCTCGTAGATAAGCTGCATTTAATTGAAGGGTGTTGAGGGAGTTGTCTAGAAAGATAGCGCGCGTCTTTTTTTTTTTTTTTTGGTCTCAATTTTTTTGGTCAGAAATTGAATGTGTTGTATTGCAGTAGCAGATTAACTGCGCTTGTGTTTAGTACTGATCATGTTCTGCTGAAGAGGAAAATTTAAATAAAATTAAGAAAGTTTTCTCAATTGTGTGACCTACCCAACAAAAGAAAGAGTTTTCTCAGCGTGGTTATTCCATGTAGAATTCTAAATGGCAGTTTGAAGCACCTTTCATTGTGATGTTCCAAGATTGAGATTGGTGATCCTGGCATTTTTTTTTTTTTTTTAATTTATTGATTTTTGAAAGATGCTCATAAAGACACCCATGTCGAATTTGGAATTTAATTCTAGATCCAAAAAAATGAACACTTAAAGAAAGAGAAAGAATATTCCTAAATCCATATTGATCTCCTATTTTAGTCTTTTTTTGCAGAACTAAAAAAATACTCCCTCGAAATCAAGACAAATGCTCCGACTATTGTTCTTGTTACACTAAACATATCACATGCTCCAATAATTCGAAAGACAAGGCCAAGTCTTCTTATATGTGCATTTGTGATATTTATATTAAAGGGAGCCTTTTGGTGTTATCCTTGAAGCTTTAAAAACAACCTTTTCTTGTCCAATGGTCATTAATGATGACATTAGTATTTGTTTCATGTATGTACTATTTAGTGAATCTGTTTGGTCTTCCCTTGCAGAATTGAAAACTTGGTGTTCTAATATATTGGTGCCATTGTCTTGACACCATTGGTTTGGTATATTAAAGAGGACTCACGTGTCTGAAAAAAATAAAAGATTATCTTAACATCAGGTAAGGTTTCTATCTTCTATTTCTTAGGTGGTAGCAAAGAAAGAATTAGGGATATGTTGAAAGATTAAAGGGCCTTTTGTGGCATCCTTTTCAATCTAACACCATCCACACTGTTTTGGATCCTCCAAATGAAAAGGATTTTGCGCTTCAATAGCTCTTCAAGAAATCGGGCACATGGGTGTGAATTTAACATTGTTAAATGATTACTATCTAACCCTCGAACCACAGGACACCTGTAATAAGATAAGATTGACCAAGAATCTTTTTGAGATATTTTGAAGATGAACTTCATGATTTTTTTCAATGTATGGTTGAAACGAAGATTCAAATCCCATTTTGTAGATGTATCTATGTGTATGTGTGCAGGTGCCAAGAGCTGATGAGTTTGAGCTTCAGATAGTATATGCTTAGAAGGATTAACTTTTTGAACAACATGAATTAGAGAAATAACAGAACTCCATCAGAAGTAGACTGGACTGGAACCTAAGCAGTAACATCACATATCTTCTGATCTTCACTAGATGCTTGTTGTCTGATCAGTGTGGAGGAATGAAGTGGTAATGAATTAGGATTTAGGCAAAAGTTTAAATACTCCGGTAAAAACCAAGACTCAAGCAAGAGTAACAGAAAGTTATGTTATACAGTCTTGGATATGTGTATCGTGTGCAGATATGTGTCCTAGTGTCAAACATATCATATCTCCATACTGAAGGATTTATGGACGCTACTAAATATTCATATTATTTAATTTTTTTTATTTTATATTATAGAGTACAAAAATTTTTGTGTGTCATATATATTATACAGTACTCAATATAGGTATTTTACACATTTTGAGGTAATAATACCAAAGGGCCTCTAGCCCATTGGTATGATCTCTCCTCCTCAAAGTGGGAGGTTGAGAGTTCAAGTCCCACTACAGAATTTGTTTTGAATAAGGTGTGTGTTTGCTTTAATTTCCCAATATGTATATATATCTAAATTTGAATTATTGGATATGCTTTCTAGGTGCAGGTTCAACCAAATGGATGCGGGGGGGAAAAAAAAAAAAAAAAAGGAAAAAACCAAATTTGTTCCACACATATTCCACATTTCCAACTCCATGTCTAAGTACTGTGTATCCAAGCCAGGTACTTCATGTACTTTTGAAAAGTCCCTGTAACCTATGTTACATGGACCCTTTAAAAGTAGATTAAGTACTCTTGTCGGGCACACAGTACTCGTACGTGTGGGTGTGATATTGTTTGACACTGTTGTTTGAGGATTTGACACGTCCTATGCATGGTTACGTAACCAACACACGTACCCCAATCTGTTTAACACAGAGGGGTTGCAATGGTGTTATGCCTTTTGTTTTCTTCTTTTTTAATAGTAATTTGATGTTTCTTCACATCCAAGCATTTAGGATTTTTTTTTTTTTTTTTTTTTTTTTTTTGGCATTCACATACCTGCAAAATAAGGCAATTTACCTGTTGAACTTTAGAACTTTTAAATAGTTCAATAGCACCAGTAGCATAAATATAATTGATTTTAATATAAAATTTTGACTCTGGCATTCTGATCACTACTCTTAATTTGTATTACTCCAATTATTGTCCTGCAGTATAGCTGATCCAAGTATTAGATGTTTTTACCTGGATATGTGTGTCATGCCTGTTCTTTTTACTAATAAAATAGGACTTTTTTTTACTTGAAGAACAAAAGCATAAACTCCTTACCTTTCTATCATATAAGGTACTTGATGTTTCACTCTTGATGATGCTATTAATGGTTTCTCATGTAGTTCTGCTTGATGTTATACTCCTTGTGATGCTATTAGTGGGTTCTTCAGTAGTTCTGTGTCCTCTGATTAGGTTTCTGTTTATGCACTGATAAAGTGTTGTGGACGAAAAGTTGGAAATATTTTCTATTTGAATCAAAGAATTAAGTTTATAAAACTTTCAAAAGCCTGCACCTTGATCAAAACTAACAAAATATGTTAAGACCGTGTTAAGAACTTGCATTGTATTAGTACTACAAAGTTCTTATTTCAAATCCAGCTGACTCATTTAATTGTTGTTTTTTATCTGATTCAGGCATGCCTTTGAATTTTCTGGGTCTTGGTGTAGGTATGCGACAAAATCTGACTTTACTCAAAGCAACCCTCAGATGTCATATTTGTTGGAAATTCTTTTACTGAGTTATTCATTGGAATTTTATTTGAAGGTGGAGGCTGTGGAATTGGGCTAGGCCTTGGATGGGGATTTGGTACAGCATTTGGTAGTCAATATCGGTCCGATAGAATCACATTCCAAGGCATGGATTTCAAAAGTAAAGGTCAAGGTGAAGGTAGAGAGTTGGGTATCTCAAAAAGCTCTCCCAATCTTCATGTTTCTCAGTAGTTTCTACGTGGACCTTTTCTCCTCTTTACAAGCTTGCAATGCATTTTGACTGTGCGAGTTAGACATAAGTGCATTGGTTGGTGCCTTCTCTGTTTGATACGTAAGGTACGCTAACTATTTGTCGAAGGAAACCTTGAGCCTCCAATGCAAGTCTAATAAAGTTTCACAAAATTTCCATTTCAATAATTATGAGGGAATTTTTCTGTATATTAAAAAATAGAAATCAGTATTTGAGGTTGAAAGAAAATTTATTCCTTCTTCCACAGACAATATTGCATTCAGTTCAAATCTGAAGGAAACCAACTTCCTTTTGTCCCTTAGTACCTTATTCCTTTTGCAAATCCTTCTCATCATAGAAAGCAGCCCATTTTGTTCCCTTATTTGTTGATTCCTTTGGCACATGCACAAACACACATTCACCAGCTATTCACGTTTCACACCAAGAAGTGACATATAAGCAAAAAGTGGGTTGAAGATGACATAAAGCCACATGTGTCAGCACGTGATTGGCCCAGGACCGTTGGTCCCGAGATCATGTAATAATTTCTCCCACCCTACACCAACCCACACCTCATCTTTTTGAAGGAGACCAACTTCCTTTCGTCCCTTGGTTATTTGTTACTTTAGCAAGTCCTTCTCACCATAGAAAGCAGCAGATTTTGTTCCCTTATTTGTTGATTCCTTTGGCCCAACATGTATACTTATCTAGGGTGAGAAGGACTTAGTTAATGTTGCTGGAGGTTAGATAGGACAAGAGATTAAGAGAGTGTATAGAGATTATAGAGAGATGGGACTTGGGGGTGGAATTGGGTGAAAGTTAACCATGGGCGCACATTAACCAAACGTGATACGCGTTGCCATATTGGCCTTCAGGGGTACCTTAGTAGTAGTCAAAGTCTAAAAACACAAATAACTCTAGAGTATCTTGTACATTAACTAGTTTAAGTATATTGCATTTACTGACATCAGTGAAAGTAGTGTACATGACATCAAGGACTAATCAGTATAATAACTTACCGAAAAAAAATGATCGGCATAGTAGCTAATCATTAGGTTACTAAAAAACCTCATTAGTATACTAGATATTAGGTTAGCATACTAGTCATTGGTTAGTCACGTTAGGTTAGTATATTAGACTTCAAGTCATTGGGTTAGTCCCGTGGTTGTGAATATATAAAGCCTTTGGTAAGAAACCCAAAAAAATTCACACACACTCGAATACGTGTTTTACACACCCACAAAACTCGTACACACTTTTTACGGGGGGAAAAAAAAAAAAAAAAAAAAAAAACAATCTTAATACACACACTGATGAAGAACCGGGCTTGGCCCGAGAGCTTGAAGTCTATACGGCCCACACCTATTATCGGAGACGTGGGAAAGAAAGATAGAATTAGGGTTTTGACTTTTTATTATTATTATTATTTGATTTTAGGATTTCTATTTATGGTAATAGTTTGATTAGGGTTTTTCTTCGATACCTATATAATCTTGGTTTAGACATTGTGAAAGACAGCTTTTGATGATTATTATTGATATTGAATTTGAGATTATCTTTGATTTCTTCTCCCTCTGAATTCTTCTTCTCTTCTGATTTCTTTCCCTCTATTCTTATTCCCTCTCTCTCTCAATCTCTTTCGTATTCTACTTAAATTCTGATTTTGAATCGCCCCTACCCGCTGCTGCATCAATTGGTATCAGAGCAAAAGATTCAAAGTTTTTATTTTTTTTGACTCACAACAATCAACCGTTCATTCATCCATCTGAAAACCATAGCCACTGCCAACCAAACCAACAACTAAACAGTATTCAAACAGTCCTAAGACTCCTAATCCTCCACCTAGCAACGACTGCCACCATCTACAAGAAGACCTACCCCTAACAGTAATCCTGTAACCCAGCCAACAGTATAAGACTCAACCTTAGCAGCAAGACCCAATTGCAAAACCCTTACCCATCGACCGATAAAACCCATCAATTCGAACCCATAGGCTTCTCAAGCGAACCCAAACCCACCAGCGCAATCCGCATCCCCTCACGCCAACAACCAACAGCCTTCATTGCCGGATTATTCTCTGCAAATCATTGCCAGAATCTGCGACAGTCGCCGTCGTCGAGGAGCTTCTTGTTTGTCCTCATCGTCTTCAGCCTTCATCGCCAATGCAAATCCTCGACAGAATCTTCTACAGGACGCCTTCATTGCCGCTGCAAATAATTGCCAGAATCTGTTTGTGCAAGTCATCGCCAGAATCATCTCTGGTTTTTGTCGTCGTCATCAAATCATCCCTCCATTGTTGCCGTTGCCAGAAGTTCTGGCTGTCAATTCTATGAGTTTTCGCCATTGCTGGAATCATCTCTGGTTTTCGCCAGAATTTTGCCTGATCATTGCCATCGTCGGGTCTGTTCTGTCATCATTGCTTCCTCTGGTTGTTGCTGGGAAGTCAACTCTTGGTAGCAAACTGTGACTGTTGTCGTTTGGGAAAGGATTAAATTTATTAAAAGACCGGTTTTGGCCTGTTTTGTTACAAGTATAAGGTTATACTAGTTCTGGAACCAGTCCAGAATTGAACCAGTTTCAGCAGAAACCAGCCAAATAGTAAACCAGTTTAGCAAAAAAAGGGGGAAAAAAAAAAAAAACACAGAATTCCTACTTTGGTTCGAGCAGTTACTTTTGGGGTAATCTTCAACACTTGGAGCATTCAATTGGGATCTACATTGGACTTTGGAAAAGGTACATATACTTCAATTAAAATTTGTTATTAGTACTTTTATCCAGATGGTTAGTTTAGAAATTTGCAAAAAGGTCCTAACTGAACCCACTTAAAATTTGAGTCCCTTTAAATTGCCTTAGTTGCACATTTAATTTTTTTAAAAAAAAAATCTTTTCCTTCCACTTAATTTTTATGCCTAAATATCCACACTAGCGCATGATTCTAGCATAAATAATTTTATTTGCATTCAGATTTCTTAGTTGTGCATTGTTCTAGTTTATAATTTAGTTTACTTAATTCAATTTGAGTTCTATATCGGCATTATTCTTAACATTCTTATGCCTATGCCATCCTCTTGAGATCATCATGCTTGGCCGTGACATGTCTTATTCAAAATCTGCACTGAAACGAAGAAATCATAATGCATTTGTTGATAGGTACCCTAATGAGTATGTTAGGGAAGAGAGATTTGTTTCCCCAAGATTTAGGCAGAACATTAGAAATGATCGCCACCATTATTATAATGAGTTCACATGCCAATACTGTGACACTTTTGATTATGATGAGTCCATATGCCACTGCTGTGATGCTTTTGATAGTCCAAAATCATATTCCAATAGGAAAATTCCAGTTGGCAAACCCTGTCGATTCTTAGAATGTGGATATCCACCCGAGTATCCACCTGACCAAGATGATAGTGGATTGTTTCCAGACCTTGGGGGAAATCATATGGAAGATGATGAGACTTGTTATAATGAAATGATGTACATCCCATCTATTCTAATGGGAAAAGATGATTGGACGCGCACCGACATCTTATGGGAAAAGATGATTGGTCGCGCACCTTGGGTTGATGGAACTTTCTTGACTGTCACAGAAAGGTGTTTAGTTCCTATTCAAATGGGAGTTTATTTTAATGACATTTTGTGTGATGTTTTACCCTTGACTGCAGCCCATGTGTTACTTGGTCTCCCATGGATTTGTGACTTGAATGTGACTCACCATAGTAAGGAGAATCATTACCGATTCAAATATAATGGCAAAACTCTCATGTTATGGCCTGCAAAGCGACCAGAAAAGGATTCTAAAACACTACAAATTTCTTCTTTTCCACCTAATGACCACAAACCTATGTTGGCAAAAGAATAAAAAGTGACTAATGATGTTCCCCATGTCACATATGAGGAGGTGTTGGATTCTCCACCACCTAAATGTGTTAATGAAATAAAAAATGGGACAATTGAGGAACCTTCAACTAAATTGCCACACATGAATGTCGAGCAACACAGCATTGCCTTAGCCCTAGGATCATATTCATTTGATGTCCTATATAACCATACATATCCTAGGGAAAATGTTGAACTGAATGAAGCAGATGATAAATTTGCATAAAACGAGATCACTCAAGATTGCACTGAAGAGATTGGTAAACTTCACGAGTCATCCACTGCCATCGTGTCAAACGAGGATGTCAAGTACAACAATAATTTTTGGAAGACACTTTGGACATTCTTAGAAACAAATTTGAAGTTTCCTTTTGCATCTTGTCCTTTGAATGATAGAAAAAT
>JAOTQH010264760.1:0-11028 GCA_025631255.1 Cornus kousa | reverse complement strand
ATGGCCTTGTCATCAAGTTTAGTACGAGAAGGGCTACGATTCTGAACAAAACATGTACATCCAAACACCCGAGGCATGATGGAAAAAAGGGTAATATCAGGCTGAAGCACTTGTAAGGGGGCCTTACCATTTAAGACTCTACTAGGGGTACGATTAATGAGAAAAGTAGTTGTAAGAACCGCCATGTGCCAGTATGACTTTGGCACATTCATACAACTTAAAAGACATTGAACAACTGACATTAGTTGGTTTTATGCTCTGCCACACCATTTTGCTCAGGGTATATGGACAAGTAAGCTGATGAAGAATACCCTATTGGTTAAGTTGAGACCGAAACTCATTAGAAACATATTCGCTACCATTATCAAACCTAATATTCCTAACAACAGTTTTATATTGAGTTTTGATCATTTGGAGGAATGAGTGAACAAGGGAAAACCTTCATATTTCTTTTTAAGTAAATATACCTATGTGCATGGGAATAATCAAGTAAATATACCCATGTGCATGGGAATAATCATCAATGGATATGACATAATAACGATACTTCGAAAAAAGCGGTAATAGGAGAAGTACCCCACACATCAGAATGTATGAGATCAAACATACTAGGTGCACGATGCATATGAGAAATATAACTGGTCCTATTATGTTTAGAAAGCTCACAAATCTCACATTGAAACTTATTATCCTTACAAGCTGTTATTAATGAAGGGAAAAGTGGAAGACATAAATACTGAAAGTTTACATTCCCAAGGCGAGCATGCCATAAACTTAAAGTATAAAAAGAAAAATTGTAAGACCTAGAAACTGGAAGAACAGAGGTTTGAAGGCTTGAAGCAAGTGAAGGAGGTTTCGGTGGAGGATCCCTAAAGTAGAAGAGGCCATCGTGCTCATATCCCCTGCCAAAAATCCTCTTCGAACACAGGTCCTGTAAAACACAGTAATGAGGAAAGAAAATCACTGCACAGTTTAGTGATTTGGCAAGTTTGCTAACAGATAGATGATTAAATGCAAAGTTAGGAACATAAAGAACAGATGGCAAAATAATATCAGGGGATAGATGAACATCTCCTTTACTACGAATAATGGTGGTTGACCCATTGGCTAGACTAACAGCTTGATTAACAGGGGTATCAGGAGTAGAAAATAATGAGAACTCACCAGTCATGTGATCATTGGCTCTATAATCCAGAACCCAAGTAAGTTTTCCCTCTTTAACATGAAAAACAGGAGTACCTGTAGCTATAGTAGCCGTGGGAATAGAAGAGCTAGCCCTGGTAGATAAAGCTCTGAACTACTCCTGAAGCTGACTAATTTGGGACTGTAACTGATTGAAGTCTTGAAAGATGGTCTGGGAGGAGTTGAAGTAGGAGGGACAACAATCTCTGGAGTAGTATACCCACCAATAGTATCGGCTATTGCGGTAGTGCGGCCACGGCCAGAAGGATGATTGCAAGAAAATTTCTGCTTTAGCTCAGGATGAAGCTTAAAGCAATGATCCTTTACATGATTCTTGACTCCACAATGTTGACAAATAACCTTTCCCTCTGAAAGTCTAGAATTAGCAACAAGAGCCATCTAATCAACTGGACTCTCTAGTAAAGCTATTGGCTGAGAGATCTGATGCTTAGTCACACAATTTGTCCAAAGAGGCCCCGTTCTCAAGCTCCAAACGTGAATTTGCTATTTGGGAGAGAATTCGCACAAAGATCGCGAATTCAATTTTTGCAATTCGCAAATTTGTTTTCCTAATTCGCAATTTCCATACGAATTCACTTTATATAGCTAAATTTGTTAGAGTCCCAGTGATATGGAATACCTATATTACCATATATATGCATTTATTATTTGCACTATTAGTCAATATATACATTAATTACTTAAACTCCATGTGTGCCCCATCCGTATAGCTTTGCTATACTACCACATAAATGTATATATATATATTAATTATACATGTTTGAAAATATACCACTAAAAAACTTCCCAATCGGAGAATATTACAAATAAATCACGCATCTATTAGTTAGAAAAGTTAGCTTATTTATTACATATATCATTTATGGAATAAATAATAATGAATATATTTGCGTATGGATTTAACTAAATAAATAAATATAAAATATATATGTCATGACCTGATATAATTTTATTTAAACCTAATATACAGACGCCCTCGAGACGCTCCCGCTTTAATTTTTTTTTAGACTTTTACGCTTTTGCACTCTCGCTATCGCTCCCACTCTGTGTGACTTAGATCTGACGTCTATGCTCCTCATGGTCAACAATAGCAAAGGCATCATATAAATCAGGCATATGACAGGTGTTTAAGATCTGAGTTCTAAGAGCATTATAGTCAGATCATAAAATCCCCCATAAAAAACTAGTAGGTATGCTGGCGGTCCAGTCTTTTGACCAAAAGAGTTGCAGATTCTTCAGAGAAATCGGAGAGAGGTTCATACTGTGCTAATTCTTCCCACCTAGACTGGTGGTACCCTAAATACTCTGATACTGATAGCTTGAGTGTCTCCTGAGATGAATGAGCAATCTCCTGATAGAGTTCAAAGATACGAGCGTTATTGTGGGAATGGGCATACATCTTGTAAAGGGCTTGCCACAGACGAAAAACGGAAGTGTAAAACATGAACATATTATATATACGCTCCTCCATTGAGATGAAAATCCAACCCAGAATGGTGCACCTGTCCATGTCTCATGCAACATATTTAATATCCGTCTTTTCCGGTTCCTTGACTAGACCCAAAAGTCAACTAGTTTTCCCTTTTCCTCCAATATAGAGTTGAAGAGAACGGGACCAAGATACGAAGTTGTGCCTATTCAAGAGCACACTAGTAACTCGCTGTGCCAGAATATGATGTGCCGAAGATAAGTATGCTGGATCGAGGATACAGTGTCCTTTTGGCTACTAGAATCAATCATAGTACCAAAATAAGGCTAGTCCACACGTCAGAGTAGGAGGAAAGAGAAAAAAACAAGGCTAGAAAAATCGGCGCTTTCCTCCAAATATGCTACCGAACAAACACCGGCAGCCCACAAAGAAAAAAAAAAACACTAAAAGGACCTTTAGGTCATAAAAAACCTAAGGGAATTCTCCTAAAAAAAGGAGTTAAAAAACAGAGGGTTACCCGAAGGGTCCGGCGTAAGGGCGGGAGGAGATGGAGGTGCGCCGAAGGTGAGGGAAAATGGAGAGAGGGAGAGAGAAGGTGGCGGCGTTGGGAAGGAAGATGGGGGAGGCGAAGGTTTTTATTTTGCTCTCTTACCAAAAAAAGAAGAAGTTTTGGATTTTGGCTTACTCAAACCGAGAGCCAAGAACTATATTTATATACAAAAATAGGGTACAAAGAGAGGAAACCAAATCAAAGATAAACAGGAAATATGCCAAAATCTACATGATCTCATGATTATGGGCATCATATCTACGTGATCCCATGATTACAGGGATCTTATCAACGTGATCCCATGATAATAGAGATCTTACATAAAACACCTAATAAAAGGCCGCAAACAACTAATAAAAATAAAAATAAAAATAATACAGATATTTCAACAAGAGAACTCCCTCATGACAAAAGTCATGAGCTCTCCATATTTAATCATTGGATTGAGACAATATTTTGACATCTGTGAAAAGTCAAATAAATCATTTGATACATATTTCAAGTCAGTGGTTAAATATGGAGAGCTCATGACTCTTGTCATGAGGGAGCTCTCTTGATAGCATTACTCTTTTTTATTTGGAGCTACTTCAGTTTTAGGCTCAATATTTTACTTGGGATTATAATTTGTTAGGGCACCTTTGGATGACCCTTGAATTTGGTTGCCCCTATGACCTATCTGTATTTTGCATAAAATTGTAAAGTAGAAACATCATTTTAATTGGCGTGATGGGAATATGGCAGCCATCCAGCAAATGATGCTAAAAAATTGTACTTGATCACTTTGAAGAAACCTAAAACTGATAGATGAGAATTATAATAAAATTTGCTATGTTTTTCAATATTAAGTGCTTAATTTTCACTTCAAATGCTGTAGGAAGTGCAGTGGGGCCATTTGAATTTAGGGGAATTTCCAAGAATGCCCCAAGAGTTCTCTGTTCTTATCATTATGCATAAAACCCCTTATATTCAGACGTGATGTCATCTGTTTTTATATTTTGTTTCATCTATTCTTTATGTTCATGCAAAGAACTCTTTTATTTGAATTTAGTTTCTTGTCCTAGGTTTTTGTAGGGCAAATGACATAAAATGATTATGGTGCACTATTTTCTTTTATCGTAATATGACGAGGAGACCAATCCGTCTACCATTGGAAACAGGTGGGTGCACTATATGTGACGACTATATGAAGGGCATTTCCTAATTGTCCTCATTAATCAATGATGCTGGAAGGAGTAGTCTGGGATAATCCAGACCTTTGGTATTGTTCGTGCAAAGTGGCTGCCTTCGGATTCAGACTCCGACACACATCCTTACACGTGACAACTCTATCTTTGACCATTACTCCAGACTCCAATCAATAGTTGATGATTATATTCATAGTAAAAAAACATTTTAAAATGGTTCAAGGTTGTGGATGATGAACATTCTCGGTGCAACTCCTTTGAGAAATGGTGCGAGTAAGAAACTCTCTTTTTTTCCCCTTCATCTATTCTTTCTTTAATTTTTGTTGATAGCATTCCTCCTGTTGACCGTAATAGCAGGTACTTTTGACAGCCATAGGTAATACGAATGAGACCCAAGCTGTAGAGAATTCGCTTGAGCATTGTGGTGGGAGAATAGAAGATGGATAGAAAATGCCAAGTGATTCAAAAGAGAGGATTTTGCTACAAGGGTGTGCTGTGAGATGGAGATCTCATCTATAATACTGACTATGATTAGTTTGGAAAAGGCTCCAAAGGTACTTCATTTGTCTTCCAATGAAGCAATCAACTTATTGAATCGTTTATCTTTTAGGAAAATATTTTGGTCGGTTTTATAATTTTGCCAAGCTTGATTTATAACATTAATCCAAAACATTAGGAATAAAACTCTGAATTATGTCAAGATTGTGGGAGATGAGAACTCCTTGTGATGTGAATTATCTTATGTTTCAGGAAAATTTTCAAAGTCCAATGTTTGTTTTGATTGAATCCATTGCTCAACAAAGGTTCATGCTATTAGCCTTGAACTGACTGATTCTGAGACTTCACTATTGCAGCATAAACCTATCCTTGAATAAAGTAAAATAAATAAAATAAAAGGGAAAAGAAAAGAAAATTATCCACATTTAGTTTCCTGGGCAGTAAACTACAATTATTATCATCCATGAATTTTGCAATTGAAGAATGTTGCTTCTTTTCCTATGTAACACAATGATTTCTTCTTGAGAAGTAATGGAATAGTAGAACTCCAATTCCAACTCGAATGGTGCTGAGAATTTTTACAATTCTTGCGATATTGTTGAGAGGCATTCTAACAGGAGAGAGAGGAGGCAGCTAGGGATTAGAATTATTAGGAACAAGAGGGTAGTTTAGTTATTTTCTAAATTATTTTAGTAATATCAAATAAATAAATAAACAAGTAGTATGACGAAATTACCCTTAAATGGTCATTTATTTGCATTTAACTTTTAGATTTGGTAAATATTTACCTTTTTCTCAATTTTAGTCACTAAAGAATAATTCTGTTTAGACTTGATTGCTGAAATCTAATTTTCACAACACTATTTTTGTGCTGATATCATGAAAAAGTGCATGATTTATTGTCTGCTTTGCATGAACAATTACCTTCTTTTTTTTTATTTATTTTTTTTATACTGTACTAGCAATGGAGATTATGGAGGTATAAGAAAAGTTTCCAAATGCTATAACCGCTATTTGCTCACTACTTGGTTACGGTCAACTTTCTTATATTATCATTGTTGTCCTTGTTAGTTAAACTGGCAACTTGGGACTCACATCTGAGACTTTGAACTTTGAAGGCTTCCAGATTAGAGAGGTCATCAGATTTGACAAATAATTGGAGAATTTGAACTTGTTGTTCCTTTTATTATTAGAATTATTAATTATTATTTTGAATTTTTCCGGATTAGGAAGCATTGATTATGTGATGGGAAAATAGTAATATATTTTTGTTTCTTTGAAAGATATTTTGTATGCACTATTGTTGAGTCTTTGCAGATGCTGACCTGGTTAACCATTTGCTTCATCAAGGTTCAAGTGGATCAACTACTGAAAGCTATCAAGAGAGAGACCATTGAATGCAGCCCACTGAGTTTCAAGCATTCAACATGGATGACCAGCTCAGAGTTATCCTGTAGAATAGACTTGTCAATGCGTACGTGGACCGACGATTCGAAGCCATTCAACATGTGAGACCACCTTACTGGGGGAGATAAATGAACTCATTTAATCCCACCTGCCCAACATTTTGCTCCTCGTGTTTTTGACTTGAATAAAGCAGCCCCCTCCCATAATCTGTCATCATTACGAAACTTCATGAATTAATTTAGGAGCTGAAGCCTTTTGACTTGAATAAAGCCTCCTCCCATAATCCATCGTCATCATCATGAAACTTTATGTAATAATTTATACATGTTGAAGCTCATCTTAGAATATTTGATTTGGGGATACATTTCTGCACGGAGATGAGAGAGAAATGAAAGATCTACTTTTAAGTTGAATATTTTGACCAGTTGTGTATTGATTTTGTTATTGATTTAAGTTGAATGGCGGATCCATGTTAATCTATTTTGATTTTTCAGATAACAAAGTTTGTTGACATTAACAGTGTTGTTAAATAAATTAGTAGATTTTATATGATTTAAAAGTTGAATGTCCTGTCTTTGCTGGCTTTTGCCTCGATATTCGTTATTGTGCTGGAAATAACTTTTTTTTTAGTTAAAGGTGCTGGAAATAACTTGCTAATTAATTGAACACTGAAACTATTGACCAATAGTTTTTATTTTTATTGTTAAAGGTTTCCTTTTTACTAACAAAATTTCTCTTTACACAAAATGAAGTGTGAATAAGTCACATAATTCTTTACAATAGGTGTCGCTCTCACGTTCCGAACGCGCTGTCGCTCTTACGCTCCGAACGCGCTTCCGCTCAAATTTTCACTATTTTATGATATAATTTTACCGCTCTTACGCTTCCGCTCTCAAATTCGCTCTCGCACCCGATCTATGTGACTTAGAGTGTGATCATAATCAAATGGCTTAAGTGGTGCCTTGGTGCTTTGCAAAGCATCGCATCTGACTATCTAAGGTCCAATTTTTTTGAGATCACATCACTGTGCGCCATGGTACAAAAGTACATTTCATGAGTCTCTCTCTTGGAATTCGCCCCGAGTACCCTAGGCTAATTTAAAAATATATATTTATAGCCTACTTAAGGAATATGGAAAAATAAATTTATTTATTTATTTTTTCTTTCGGGGTTGATATTTTACACACCCTTACTTTAAGAAACTATTTACATTTAAAAAAAATCAGAAATTTAGATTTTATAATTCATGAGGCACTAAAATCACAATTAGGGTTAAAAAAAGTTTTTACTGTTGATTGCAATTTGTATATGATGGGCCCGTGAAACGTTGATCCAATCAAATGGATGATGTGTATGTATATTCAGGGCACCTACAGTGAGAAAGGGAAGCTCTGTTTGATATGACCCATTTAATTTCTTCTTAATCGGAAAAGGAATTTGGGTATGTGGGAGTAGGTTGAGTTATAGGGAACTATTTGTGCGTTTAATGTTAGGCCTTGACAAGGAAGTCAGTGGGTTGCAGGATTGACTAAAGTTTGAGAGAGACAGGTAGAGAAGTGTTCCAACTTCGAAGTAGCTTTGTTCAAGTAACTACACAAAAATTCTCCTATACATTCATTTTTTATTTATTTATTTTTTTTACACTATATTTCAGTTTTTATCACTAAATTGTTGGTTGGCGCGCAGTTGAA
Source organism: Cornus kousa (assembly GCA_025631255.1). Classification (NCBI taxonomy): domain Eukaryota; kingdom Viridiplantae; phylum Streptophyta; class Magnoliopsida; order Cornales; family Cornaceae; genus Cornus; species Cornus kousa. The sequence continues at coordinate 3,066 of JAOTQH010264760.1, read as the reverse complement.
ACTACCAAAATGGCCATCCTTTGGTGTAAAGGGCATTTTTGTTCTTTTAAGTGGCAACGTAGCTGAAGGGTATTTTAGTTATTAAGTTATTTGAGTTTTCCTCATTTTAGAACAAATGAAAATACATGAGGGTTTTGTGAAATAATCCCTATACCATTGGTTGTGATTGTAACTTCCATTTGGGGTTGGGGAATTTATGGTCTTTCAGAATAAGCAACAGCTTCTGATGTGGATGTAATGTCTAAATTTTGCTGCTGATTGGAAGATGGAAAAGGATTGGGTAATGGAAATAGATTCTTTCTTTAAGCATCTCCACGACATTATTAGCATAGTTTTTGTGAAATAATTCATATAATATAATGGAAATAGGTTATTTTTTCAAGCATTTCCAAATTATTATTAACGGTTACGAATACCTCTCGTCATCATTTCTGTAACTGCCAATTATATTATGACAAAATATTTAACTAAATTAATTTCCAAAAAAAAAAATATTTAACTAATTTATATGTAGTAAAAGTGATGACTTGTTCATATACTTATTTCTTTCTTCAAACATCTCCAAACAGGCACAGACCCAATGTGGGGCCAGTGGGGATGATTTTTATATATTTATTTTATACTTTAATTTTTTTTATAATTTATGAAGATGCCCTCACTGGATTTTTTATATTTTTATTTTATATCTTAATTTTTTTAGAATTTATGAAGATATCCCTGCTAAAATTACAATTTGTTTCCACTGGAATTTTATTTTATTTTATTTTTATTTATTATTATTATTTTTTTATACTTTAAATTTTTTAGAATTTATGAAAATTCTCCCACTAAAATTACAATTCGGCCCTAATTTTATTATTATTATTATTATTTTTTATATAGTTTACATTTTTTAAAATTTATGAAAAAATCCTGTTGAAATTATAAAAATAGACCCACTATATAAGTCAGTCCCCCTTACAAAAATTTCTAATCCGTCGCTGTCTCCAAGTCACTATTGAATAATTAGGAAAAACTTGTGTCATCATTTTTATAAATACCCACTATGTTATGGTCAGATATTTAACCAAATCTTAATAAAAGTGATGACTTGAAACAAAAATCTAATTTTTAATTAAGAAAAAAAGTGATGACTTGACGTAATATAATAACCATAAGTATATAAAAGCTGCCGAGAGTGAAAAACTAATGGATAACCGAAATCTACCAAACTTAGTTTATGTATTGCCCGACTGAATTGACTAGGCTAGGCTGAATCTCTTACCAAGTTTTCTGATTTTCAAAACGTGTGCTCTACGTTTTCAGACTCGTGAATTCAAACCTCACAAAAACAACCTTCTTATTCCGCCAACTTAGCCTACAATAAGTAATATAACCAAAGTCAAACATACCCTTTGTTGTACTGGAGCAACTCAATACATGCATGCTTGTCACAGTATCACCTATATATATAGATCTATATATAAACACACACTTGGGAGTACAAACCCTATACATTAATTACAAATCAATATATATATCACCAAAACTTTGAGCCAAGACACCAACAGCAAAAAGTAGAAGCCAACCATGAAGTACAGTTCTTTCGTGTTGGCTATGAATGCAATTTCAATCCTTGTTTTCCTTCTCATGCTCTCCTCCTGTGTAGAGGGCTTGAGACCTCTGAAACATCAATCTTCTCCTCCTCCGATGAAAGATGGTTTTTTCAGAAATCAAGCTTACTCCGGGCCAAGTCACCGAGGAGCCGGTCATTAATGGGTGTAAACTACCCATATAGCTTGAATATTCCATTACAATACACACTTAGTTTCATATATTTTGTTCTTTGGTTGAATAATCTATACACTTTTTTTTCGTAAATAAATCTATACACAATAATCAGAGTAGATTAGCCATTAATTTCTACGAGAAACCGATTGAGCAACGATCCAAGACTGTTGAGAGAGAAGCATGCAGCATCGCCAAATCAAGTCAGAGACTCCACAACAATGCTTGCTTGCACCGTCAAAAGTTGCAGGAGGAAGTTTTTTGAGGTGTAGAATATATATATACACACACACATATATACATGTAGATTGGAAGAAAACGGTCGATTTAATTATTTTCTTTCTTTGTTTCTTAATTTTATGTATACAAAATACATGCTTTCTTTCAATATTGTAAAAGGATGCAGTAACATTTTGAAATCTCTCTGTGTGGTGTCTTTCTTCGTGTATTAAAATTGAATGATTCTGACCATTTGAATCTGAAACAACTTTATTACATAAAAGTATGTCGTTAAGACTATATTTCAATTATTTTTTTAGAGTATAAAAGCTATGTATTTTAGTTTATGGAAAGAAAAAAAAATATATACAATGGATTTTGATCTTCTAGTTTGTATATGCAGCTAAAAGAACCCTGACCCATCTAATTGTCCACATGCCATTGTTTTTGGGTAAGTTTTATTTTATTTTTTTGTTTGGGTAAGATAGGCCATTGTTAAATTTGAACATTTGAAGCATGGGATGGATATTTCTCCCAATTGAAAAGTATTGGATCGTTTTTTTAGAAATATTCTTAGTTTGTGAAAATTTTCTCAACTTCAAAATATATGTATTTAGAGAGTATATTGGAAATTTCATAAGAAGATGCAATAAATACAAATAGATTAAGACACTCACACGTGCTCTCTATCCCAATTGAAAATTAGTTTTCTACCTTTTTTTTTAAAGTAGGTCTTCCTTGCACCGTACATCAAATTAATCGGAACAATTCGTGTGCACGAATTAGCCCAATGCACTGAGCACACTAACTATCTAATCCCAGTTTAGAAGAAGTCAAGGAGGAAATAACACACAACCAATGCTTGGTGGTTTACCCCCATAATTGCATCTTTGTCTTTAACTAGAAACCATTTTTCAAATACATGAAAAATCATGGTTCTGTTGTCACTGTTAAAACATGAGAGAAAACTCTGTATTGTTAAAACATGAGAGAAAACTCCGTCGCGTAACCATGTGATGATCTTGTGATTGTTACTATCCCAGTCTTCAACACGTGTAGCATAGGCATCTGAGGTCTCGT
>JAOTQH010264749.1:0-11029 GCA_025631255.1 Cornus kousa | reverse complement strand
CGCACTAGGTAGTACCTTGTGAGTCGTAATTGCCCAGAATAACTTGCTTGGTCAGTAACTAAGTATCCTAGTCCTTCTACTATCTAATTTTTATATTAAATTCCAAGTAGCTAATTATGGATTACTTGTAACTTGCAAATTGGTACTTGCCTTGCATATTTAAATCTCATTTAGTATACTTGAAACTGTATACTTGCTCGTGTAATTAGATCTCATTTAGTATACTTGAAACTGGTATCATTGTTTGTGTATCTAAACTTTATCTAGTATACTTAAGCCTTGTATGTTTGATTTGTGTAATCAGATTTCATTTTAATATACTTGTGCCATGTGTACTTGTCTCATGCATAATTCATTTAGCTTAATATACTTATGTCTGTATACTTAATTCACGAGTTTTCCATGTTAATTGCATATTTGTGTATGTATGCTTAGACATTGCATAACTTGTTTAATATGGTTTAGCATACTTGTAAATGTATGCTTATATGTCATATATCATGTTTTAACATTGTTTTGTACACTTGAGTTGTATACTTGTATGTCGTAGTTCATTTCAATTGCATGAGTAGCTTGAGATGATCCCTTAGTTCCACTTTTGACATAGGCATTAGGTGGCATAACCCTTTCAAAAAATTTCACGTTAATGTGATAACCTTGTAAAAAGTTAGGTCTATGCATGTTTATTTCCTACGGGAAATACATTTTACTCACCCCTCGGTGAATGCTACCTGTTTCAGGCAATAAGATGTGGTTTCGGGATGTATAATATCCCTAGGTAGTTTCGATGGATTGAAGTTCATTTTAATGTATTCTTGTTCACATACACGTGTTAGCAAGTTTGAGTTTTACATTTAAAGTTGTAAAGCATAGTTAGGTTAAAAATGTCATTTTTAACTTGAGACTTGTAATGTATGCCTAAGCAAAATTTTTAATATTCATTTTGTGTATACGATATGTGACCAAGGGCCAAACTTCATTTGAAATCCATATATATTCATAAATGTATAATTTTGCCCTTAATGTAAATAATATGAAAATCATGGTCTTAGCATGCCATTTTTGCGCCAGAGTGTGCATTGGGTATAAAATTTGTTATTTGGCATTCATTTACCATGTATGAGGTGTGGCTAAGGGCCAAATCCCAATTCATTCTCATTTTTGCATTTTAGTTTCATATATTGCATTTTTGGGCTAAAATAGGAAAATTCTTTAAGGGTTCATTTCCAAATCGGGTGGTATAAAGTGTGCACGAGCACATCCACTAGGACTCATTTAATATACATGAAGTGTGGCCAAGGGCCAAATGGTCATTTGATTGCATTTAAGTCCGGTTGTTGCATTTTTTACCTTTAAAGGGCATTTTTCATGCATTGAGGTTCGGATATGTCATATTTTTCATCGGTGGTATTTTTAAGCCGTGGATCATTGTAGCGCATCCTAATAGGTAGGTTATGTATGCGTGCTTACTTATTTCATAGTAAAACTTTTTCCTTGGTTAAATGAGCCTCCTATGGACTCATTTCACATTTTTCTTGTATATAATGTCTTACAGGTGTTTTGGGGTTTTCCTTCGAGAAATAAATTATGGTCTCGACTCTGTCACATAGAAAATGTGATTTTAGGGGGAGTTTCTTCACGGCATTTTTCTGAAAAATGTCGTCTTAGTTTCAAAGTCCCTACGTCAGTTCCATTTTTCAGGTTTTCTACTGTTTTGGTTCAATTCAAGTTGGGTTAAACCGGTTCAAAAGGGGCTAAACCGGTTCAAAGTGCACTATTGGGTCCAACATGGATGTTCTGGCCATGTTGAACCGATTCAGGGGTGCTGAAATGGTTCAAGTCCCCTAGAACTTTTTCCGCAAGTTTAGTTTTTGTCTTTCAATTTCAAACTGTCATAACTCTTTCGTTTTAACTCTAAATTAGTCCGTTCTTGAGCGTCGAAACTCCTCGGAAGGCCACTCTTGTGTCTTAAGGATGACGCACATCTCTAAAGACCTTGTTTATATTCTAGCTTCCATATTTTGGATCCATTTCGGGTCATCACAAGGCATACTAATTTTGTAAAATCCAAGGTCGTCACACTAAACCACCCAAACATTTTTGTCTACAAACAGAAACCCAAGCAAATTTAGCTCCCCTCTTCCTCATCTTAACACCAGACCAGAAAAAGGATTTGAGAACCTGATTAACCTGCTCAATCACTCGTTTTGGGAGAATAAATGTGCGAGTCTAATATGCACTAATGGAACACAGAATTGACTTAATGAGAACTGCCTTTCCAGCATAGGATTGGAACCTTGAGATCCATCTACCTATTCGAGCTATACTCTTATGTACTAGGGTTTGACAATCCCTAGCATTAATTGATGTTGATGAGAGTGGCAATCCAAGGTATGTGACTAGGAGAGAACCAGCATTACACTGCAGCAAGGAGAGAATGGTTGCCTTTGTAGTGTGGTCCACCCCTTTGAAAAAAATAGTGTTTTTGCTACAATTAATTAAGAGCCCTGAGCAACTGAAGAACCTCTCCATGGCTGAGACCAAGACTTGAACTGAAGCAAGATTCATATGTGAGAATAGAAGTACATCATTAGCAAACACTAAGTGTGTTAGGGACAATTTGTTGCACCTCCAATGGAACTTAAATATGGGATTCTGGATAATGGCATTATTAATAGACAAAGTAAAGACCTCCCTAGTAAAGATAAACAACATATGGGATATGGGATCTCCCTGTCTAAGGCCTCTCTTCCCTTTAAAGAACCCAAACAATTCACCATTCAAAGATAGAGAATAAGATGGTCTGGTGATGCATTGTGAAACCAATGGACAAATATACTTGGACAACTAAATAGTGAAAGAGCATACAATATAATTAGCAAATGGATTGAATTAAAAGCTTTCTTAAGGTCCACTTTAATGGTGTAGTTGGGGGTATACGAGGCTCGATGGTAACCATTGAGAGGTTCATACGCCATTATAATGTTATCAGTGATGTTTTTTTCCATAACAAAAGCATTCTGGTTAGTACTTATGATTGAAGGAAGGTCAAGGCTGCGTTTGGTAGCTAGAAGCTTAGATATACACTTATATAAGAGGTTACAACAGGATATATGCCTGAAATCATTGATTGAAGTTGGATTAGCTGTTTTGGGAACCAAAGCAATATAAGAACAGTTGATCTCAGAGTGTATCCTTCCAAAAGTGAAAAAGTTTTTAACTGCACCAATAATGTCATTCCCAACGATACTCCAACCATACTTGAAGAAGCATGCAATGAATTCATCAAGGCCAGGACACTTAAAAGGATGAAAGGATAGGATACACTTCTGAATTTCTAAGTCTGTGGCAATAGCAATGAGTGATGGTAGTAGGTTAGTTAGGACTGTCCTACAGATCAGTTCAGAGAAGGAGGACATACCTAGGCAGACAAAAGAGCATTGGCCAAGAGATTTTGGAAGTGGATGAACAAAACATTCTGCAACTTCTGGCCTTGTAGCACCTCACCGTTGGGGTCCTCAAGGAACGAAACTTTCCTTTTATTAGCTTTAGATGAAAAACTCTTCATGAAGTTAGATGTGTTTTAATCACCCTCCTTCAACTAGTGTATTTGTACTTTTTCTTTGAAAAAGATTTCCTCAGCAAGGCATAATGTAGAGAATTTGGCAACAATTCTTTCTCCATAATTCTTAACTGGTCATCTGCACCATTGCAATCTAAGCTTTGTTGACACTGATACATCTCGGTATTGCTCTCTTGTAGATCACTTTTTCTTTCTTTCTTTCTTTTCTTTTCTTTTTTATTTTATTTATTTATTTATTTTCCCAAAAGCAAATTAAATTTGTTAATAAAGAAAATCAGATCAATCCTGGTTCAAAGAAATCCGATAACCACCTTGGCCATATATTGTGTTTCTTACCGAAGGGTGGCAAACGGGTATATCAGGTCGAGTTTGGAAAGGGTGAAATATGGGTTGTGACCCCATATTCAACCCAATTGTAATGGGTTAAATATGGAACAGATCAACACGTCATGACCGACCTACCCCTTTTAGAAAAAAGAAAAGTTATTATTTTGGATAATCTCATTATTATTGTTTTTTATTTTATTCGATTTTAGATGGATAAAAGCTTATACAAATATGTATCAATAATTGTAAATCCTCCAATTTATTTTGAAAATTCTTTAAATTTATTTTATTTTATTCTTCTATGACTAGACATGCATGAAGGTAAGATATATATATATATATATATATAAATCATCTATCAAATTTTTTATAAAATAAATAATTAAATGAATAAATCGGCAATTCCTATATATATAATACCCACGAATACATTGTATATATGTTGTGGACAAAGAATTTTAGAGGGAAGAAAGTGGATAATGAGAGAGAATCTTAAGAGAGAATTTTTAAGAGAGAGAGGATTGAATATGAGTTAACTACATTTAAAAATGATTCACCCATATCCATTTTAAAATAGGCAAATATATATGGGTTGGCACTCATTTTGCCACACCCTAATCTTACCAACCACCAAACAGAATAAAAACTACAGCACTTTTTTGACTTTTCAATTCAACCTCCGTTTGGCGTAACCCAAAAGTATAAATAATAATAAAAATAAAAACTAATTCAGCACTTGGAAAGCAGCATCAAGTACTTCAGTAATTTGTGTTAAAATAACTATGTTGTTATTAGCAATATTATATTTTGGGGACACTAGCAAGCAGAATTTTGCATTTCCTTTTCTTTACTCATTTTCTACCCAATCAAATGATTCCGACGACCAACTGTTTACAACTCTAATTTTGCACTTGCTTTTCTTTGGTCATTTTCAACCAGACAAATCAAACCAACTACTGTTTACAACTCTAATGAAAGAATTAACTGCTTATAGCAAATTCAAGTTTGCACAGTAAAACTGATTTACCATCTTTGCACAGAAGCCCAATTATAGTAAAATTAGGGCAAATCCTTCATCATCGTCGCCGCCTAACCGTCGTCCTCCATGAGTTCTTCCGGGGCTCAACATAATCGCGGGAAGGTTGGCTGCCATCCTTCTTAAATGTAATCTTCAAATTTCCGCCAATCTTAGGAAGTTGAAGATCGTGTGTAAATGCAACAGATTCCATGTAAACGCGAGCCGCAGCACTCGTTGACCAACCAATCATAAAGCTGAAACTTTTAGGTCCAGACCACCCATGTTCCACAGAAACCTCAGGCAGCCACTCCAATAGCTTGACAATGCCAATTACGTCTACCAAGGATGTTATTTGAATCATCTTCCTATTTAATTTCTCAATCATAGTTATTGCAATCAACTTTTCCTCATTGGCATGCTCAAGCAGTGCATCAATCTCCAATCTCAATTTGTTTTGCTCTTCAGATTCAGCTTGCATGTTCATAAGACGCAATCTTTTTTGGCTCGCCCTCAATTCGATCAAGGCAACTGAATTGCAAGTGTTCCGGATTTTAGCCCAAGTTGGCTTGTCTGGCTGTGTATAAAAAAATATTATAGGTCAATGAAAAGAACTAACTGAAAAAGGAAAAAACAAGGAAAGGAAAAAAAACAAGTCACCTCAATTGGGACTGGGACAGGAGCAGCTGGATTGACAGTGTTTGGATCGCCAGCACTTGCGTCTAGATCATCACCTTGATATTGATGATTGAGGATCTCTTCCTCGGGAGGAAAAACACACATCATAGTAGAAATGTACATTAGCGCATTTGACACCTACTCGGTCTCTCCTCTAATGAGTACGATATTGTCAAAATCCTTTGCCAAAGAATGTGCAGGGTCTTTTGATGCAGCATCCTTTCTAACAATGTCAATCAGCGCCCCTGTAGTATCCTTCACTTGCTTTATCTTGTATCCGCGTTTTCCAATTATTCGACCAGCCTGACTGGCTGGTACCAGCATTCGACAGTTTTCAGAACCAGCAGCATCATAGACCTTCATCAGTGCCATCTGCGCAGCACAAAGATTGTCCTTATTAGCTAGGACATCTTCAAAATTCATCGCTTCAAGCTCCGTGTAACAAGAAACGGTAACGACTTTCAAGTCTAGAAATTGCTCCACTGAGATCTCGGCATTTGTTTCTTTTTGAATTGATTCAAATATCTTCTTCCTGTAACTTTTTGGGCACACAATCCGAAATATGATCAGGTGTTCTTCCTCCTCAGTTGCTCTATTTCGAGAGCAGGCACCAGTACTCAACATCCTGTAAGGTAAGATTTCATACCGTCAGATACAAACCAATGGCAATATCACTGATGAGAGTGCAACATTACCGACTAGCTGCATCTTACATATCCTCTGCTTTCCTCAATTACCATCCAACCCATTAAATCTACATACCATCCAAACCATTAAATCTACATATGACCAATAAAGGACATCAGCTAGGTAGTGACCCCATGACTCCAACTATTGGCAGTGTAGGGAAACTATAAATCACAATACAGCTCCAAACATTACAGTAGAACAAAACAAACAATGATCGGATATGAAGATTGCATTCAAGCATTCAAAAAGGAGAAATTAGTTAATAATTGTGCAGCCATTAAAGTTCCTAAAAATGTTAGGATCAACAAAACACATATATTTTAGATGTAGGGATAAACAAAACACATATGTTTACATGACGCCACCCCTGTATCAAACAAACTCAATCTAAAAAACAATATAGCCACGGTTTACAAAAACCTGATCTATTAGGAAACTATAAATTTCATTACAGCTCCAAACATTATAGTTAAACAAAACAATGATCGAATATGATTACATTCAAGCATTCCAAAAAGGAAAATTAGTTAATAATTGTGCAGCAATTAAAGTTCTAAATATGTTAGGATCAACAAAACACAAATATTTAGATGTTTGGATCAATAAAACACATATATTTACATGCCTACAACCTACAGTTAAACAAAAGAAATATAAGAAAAATAACCTCTTCGATTTTGAGAAACTTTTTCCAATTGGTTGTTTCATTGACTGGAAGGTATGAAACCAAATTCATCAAAATATGGAACGTGTGAGCACAAAATGTGAACCCCTCTCGAATTCATATGTTTGTAACTGTGCATTCTGATAGCAATTCAAATTAACTTCTGATTTACATTACTTATAACAGAATTTCACACTAATCCCATTAATTCATTCAACAAATAGTATTTGTAAGCTTCACATAAGTAAACCATGTTGAAATACTTGACCACGAGAAGATCATGTTCCAAAACTTCAACTCTCAACATCGGCCATCATCAGATTAATTCATAATCATCATTACCAAAAACGAAAGCTACCCCGCTATCAAACAAACTCAATTTAAAACCCCACCCCCCGCCCGATAACAAATAATATATTTTATACAAAAACCTATATCTAGCTCAGCTGCTCTATTTCGAGAGCAGGCACCAGTACTCAACATCATCCGTTGGCAATATCACTAATGAGAAAGACTACTGACAAGCTGCAACTTATATTTCTTCATTTACCATCCAGCCATTAAACTCTACATATGAGCAACAAATGATGGAAGGTTCTGACAATAGAACTTATGAAATTTTCACAAAGCAATGCATGACTAAACAAAACTATTGTCTTGACACTGAAGAGAAACGGTTTACAAAAACCTAATCAATTAGGAAACTATAAATCTCATTACAGCTCCAATCATTATAGTTAAACAAAGCAATGATCAGATATTAATATCACATAAAAGCATTCCAAAAGGAGAAATTAGTTAATAATTGTGCGGCCATTAAAGTTCCTCAAAATGTTAGGATCAACAAAACACATCTTTAAATGTTGGAATTAACAAAACACATATATTTACATGCCTACAACCTACCTTTAAATAAAAGCATCACAAGAAATGTAACCTCTTCGATTTGGATAAACTTTTTCCAATTGGTTGCCCATTGACTGAAAGGAATGAAACCACTTCCACCAAATATAGAACGTGTGAGCACAAAATGTGAAACCCTCGCGAATTCGGCTTCAGTTATGTGTAATTATGCATTATGATAACATTTCATATTAACTTCTAATTTACATTAATTAGAATAGCGTTTCACACTAGTCACATTAATTCATTCTGTAAGCTTCACATAAGCAAACCATGTTGAAATACTGTTTCACATTACCAAAAACGGAAGCCTCTACAGCTATCAAACAAACACTATCTGCTGTCTTGATTTTTCACCACCCAAATGTATCAAACAAACACAATCTTCTTTACGAGTAGTCATTGAATATAAAAATCCCAGGTACCAAATTAATAATGAACAAAGATTACTGATGAGAAATTAAAAAGTAGGAAAAGAATACCACCCACCCTGTCACAAAAAGACACTATCAAACAATGCAGTAGTACTGATGAAACAAGAAGAAGATCGCAAATAAAAACCGCAATCTATTTAAGATTTAGACAGACAAACTTAAGTAATCAAGACAGTGAGGAATACCATTATACATCAGACTCGAACACTTAAGAATTTACCAATCAAATCCAATGCTAGAACGAAACCCAGTAGAGATTAACCAAGAAATTTATATATATATATATATATAAGAAAAGCAAATTGGGAACAACAAAGAAAGGAACGTATTGGACACTCACCCTTTTGCCCTTGCCCTAGCCCTAGCCCTTGATGGTGTCACCTCCCCAATTGAGATAGCAGCAGTTGGCCTGTTGCCGTCTGGATCGCTAGCACTTGGATCAACCGACGCAGCTTGATATCGATAACCGAGGATCTCTTCCTCGGGAGGAAAAATGCACATCATAGTAGAAACGTACATCAGGGCGTCTGACACTATCTCAATGTCTCCGCTAATGACAAGGACATTGTCAAAATCCAGCATCATATTCGCGTGCACAGGGTCTTCTGATTCAGCATCTTTTTCTATAATGTCAATTTGTGCCCCTGTGGCCTCTCTTAGTTTGTTTATGTTGTATCCAACTATTCTACGCACCTGACTCATCGGTACAAGCAGTTGACAGGTTTCGGAACCTGCAGTATCATACACCTTCATGAGCGCCACCTGTGCAGCACATAGAGCTTCTGTATTAGCAAGGACGTCTTCGAACTCCATTTCTGGCAGCTCGGTGAAACAAGAAATGGTAACCAATTTCGAATATGGAAATTGTTCCCCTACGATCTCAGCAGTTGTTTCTTTTGCTATTGATTCTATAATCTTCTTTCTGTAACTTCTTGGGCACACAATCCGAAAAATGATCAGGTGTTCGCTTTCTTCCTCTTCAGGTGCTCTCTTTCGAGAACAGGCACCATTACTCGACATCCTGTAACATAAGATTTAGTCCATCAAGTACAGATTTGTTAAACCTGAAAATTCACATTAATTTTTTAATTTACATTAATTCTGATAACATTTCACATCGACATTAATTCTCATATCATTTAATCACATTCAATTCTTTCAATAATTACCAAACACAAAAAACTACCCCTTACTAAACAGACTCAATCTAAACCCCCTCCCCCTCCCCCTCACCCACCCCCTGAACACAAAAAATATGTAATAAAAAAAAAATCTACAACAAGCTCATCGTGATCATCGTTTTAAAACAAAACCCACATCAGAAAAATCAAAAACTAAATAAAAGAGCATACAATTCTCACACCCTGTGAAATCTGTAGAACGAGTACCTGTTCTGTCTTTTCCCCTCAATTAATAAGGAACAAAGATTACTTGTGAAAATTAAAGAGTAGGTAAAGAAAAAGAAAACCACCCAGTCAATCTATTCAAAATAAGAAATCAACACATATTACCGAGCACAAAGCAAAGCAAAGAAAATAGTTTATAAAGAAATAAACAAAACCTAGAAAATATTTTTGACGAAGTACGATGAAAATTGAGGGTAAGAAAAACCACCCACCCTGTTTGAGATTCAGAAGCGAGGAATGCCATTATCATCATAAACAAACACTTCCCAATTTGATAATCAAATCCAATGTCAGGGGGCAGTAGAGATTAATCAAGAAATTGATACATATACAAGGAAAAGCTAATTGGGGACAAGAAAGAAAGAAAGAAAGAAATTGTAGGAAGTATATGTCGATTGATTGTTGGAGACTCACCTTTTAGCCATAGTACGCTGATCCCTTCGATCTAGGGTTTGAAATTTGAAGAGAAGAGAGAGAGAGAGAGAGAGAGTATGGTTGTCTAGGTTTAAAGGGAAAAGAAGAGTAAAGAGAAAGTGCGGTTGTCTAGGTTTTAGAGAGAAAGGGAAGAGGAGGGAAAGAGGGAGAGAGTGGGTGTTACGCCGAGTTCGAGAGGGGTTTTGTCCTCGGAAGTAACTGGAAAATGACCGAGCTTTCTGTTGGTACACAACAGGCCTTGGGTCAAGGTAAAGCAATGTTCAGTTCTGTGAGTGGTGGTTTATGTTTGTTTTGTGAATTTTTTTGAGGTATAATAAAAGAGAAAATATGATTGATAAAAAAATAAGGTTAATTTCACCTGCACAACTGACGTTTGCCTATATTACACTTGTACTCTTTTACGGTTTCGTAATTTCACCTACCTCTCTTAACTATGATAGCCTTTAACTATAATAACGAAGTGTGTAATTTTATAATTTTGTCCATCAATAATATATTACTAATATTTATGAAAATTTAGAGTTGAATGAAAAAGACTAAAACAGCCTACTCGCAGACAAATATATACACATTACATACGCAAATACAAATATATACACATATACAAAAAGTACTGGTGAGCATGCCATGGACGGACTGAACTTCGTGTACACGTAATGTTGGTCGGATTCTTCGCTGAAGCTCGACGCCGATTGGGCCATGTTGACTCAGAGCTTCTTCACAGACGGAGGAGCGTCGTCATCGTATAGAAGCTCAGAGATTAGCAGCTTCTGCCTCACATGACAAAGAGGAATTCACTCGCTGGGTCACCCGCCGGAAACCGGTCACACCCCAAACGGCCACCGCCGGTGATATTAACAGACCCACGGCGCACCAGAGACAGATCTATGGACG
>JAOTQH010264738.1:0-11029 GCA_025631255.1 Cornus kousa | reverse complement strand
CAGAGAGCTGCTCACCTAATCCATGATTTAGCTCATCTTGTCCCCTTTGACCCAATGGGTGGTTTTGCAATCTTCTAAGGATGAGAGGCCGCGAAATTAAGGGTAGTTGGGAGGCTATCTTGATATATATAAGGCATGTATGGTGGTTGTAAAAGGAGGATCCCAAATCTTTGTAAGGTTCTAGAGAGAAAAATAAGTGTTCTTGAGAATTTTGGGTTGAAACTTCCCTCTAGGTGCGAAAATGAAAGGTTTGGCCCTTACAACTCCTTCCTCCATTGCTTCTATCGGTAACTAACTTCATTTCTAGGGAAGTGATGAAGCCTTCCCTTGTAAGCATGTCTTAGTTTTGGGTTTAATTTTGGAAAATATGTATGTATATATATATATATATATGGTATTTTCATGATCTAAAGCTTTGCATTTGATGTAACGGACCTAAATGTTTATAAATGATCATTTTGAGTTAATTACCTTGTCTTAGATTGTTTCCTCTCATGATTATATTGCTTTCATTTTCATAGTGACAATGGAAATGAGATTGTGAAAGTATTTTTATTGGCATGTATTTGAGAATCTTGTTAGTTCATGACTTAGGGTCCCCTTTGATGGACTTTTCTTGATTCTTGGCTCCATGTGCTATCATCATAGTTATTGAGGGGTTTGATAGTCCCTAGCTTAGTGAATATGTGAAGCTACAATTTAATTTAGGTAATCAAGCATGTGGAATTTTGAGGGATTATGCTTAATTCTTGATTCTATGAAATTCTTGAAGATAATATAGTAATTTGGTGTTGCTACATATCATTGCCATATATCTAATTTATTTCCCAAGTTAATAACAATCTAGCATGTTTATGTGGTAGGTAGTGAATTCATTTCCCTAGTCCTCTCTACATTAGTTTCATCTCTTCAATTCCTTACAATTATTGTTTTATGCAATCTCTTTAATTCCTATTTTCAAGTGACAAACCAAACAAAACCTTACACCTTTTTCATCAAACTTAAAGTAATTTTTAAAGACCTTAGTTATCATAAATTGGCAATCCTTGTGGTTCGACTTATGCGAACAATAACCCTATTTTATAATGATTTGTGATATTACAAAAGGGTTAAATTATAATTGATAATCAAACTGATCAGATTTATGATATTTAATAATTTAAATTAATAAAATATTAAAGAATAATCTTGACTTTTTTAAAACAACCTAATTTATATATGACAGTCACTACCAAGAAGTATCATTGTAATTAAACCTTTTAAGAATATCCAGGTTGTAGTCACATCATTCACATCATCAAAACGTGATCTTTAATTAGATATGGAGTATTTTTTTTTTCAAAATTTTGTTAAAAAGTATTCAATGCAATTCCATTTAAGTATCTGTTGCATGTAGACTTGAATCGACTAGGTCATTGAAGATGCACTTTTATATAATTTGTCGTACTGTATAATAAACCTTAACCACATCTTATTAGAATTCATGCATATAACCAACTTAACAACAAATTAATTTTCTATGATTCTATAACTAGGTGTACTTGTATGTGCATATTTTATGGCTTCATCTCCAAATAATAATTATTTTTTTAATCTATAATTAGACACAAGGACTAAGTCACATAAAGCAACAACAAGAGCGAGAGTAAATTTGAGAGCAGGAGAATTAAGTCATAAATAGTAAGAATTTGAGTCAGAGCGCGCGCGAAGTGTGAGAGCAGAAACGCGCTCGAAGCGTGAGAACGACACCCGTTGAGAAGGGTTGTGTGGCTTAGCACAAGGATACTACTTGGTACATTATGGCAAGCTCAGCATTTTAATTATGAAATGCAATTTGAAATTATTACATTAGATTTGTATTCAACTCACCCCTTTGCAACTCAGACCCTTTGGGTAGCTTGTCTCTCAAAAGTTTCAAAATTCAATATAAAATGTATTAAACTTTTAATCCAAACACAACTCAAAATGTCTTCATCTTGAGCTTGTCAACTCAAGCCAACATAAGATGTATTGAATATGTAACCCTAACACAACTCAAACGACCTTCCTCTTGAACTTTTCAACTCGAGCTAACATAAAATGTATTAAACCTTTTAACCCAAACACAACTCAATCAGCCTTCATCTTGAACTTTTCAACTCGGGCCAACATAAAATCTATTAAACCATTAACCCGAACACAACTCAAACAACCTTCATTTTGAACTTTTTCAACTCCAGCTAGCATAAAATGTGTTAAACCTTTAACCCGAACAAAACTCGAATAGCCATTATGTCTAACTTTTCAACTCAATCCAACATAAAAACCAAACACAACTCAAACAACCTTCATCTTGAGCTTTTGAACTCGAGGCATAACTTACACTCAAAATTTCGAACTGAGTCATGTTTGGGTTGGAAAAATCTAACTGAAATTTGTGTTTTTACTGGTTTTAATAGGATAAGGTTCCGTTGGTTGTCCAATCCTCCTAAGAAAAGGGGGAAAAAAAATCATCATAAAATATAGAGAAAAAAAAATAAAAATAAAAAAATAAAATAAAAAAAACCAAATGTAAATGGTTTGTTGGCAACTACTTCTCGGTCCATGCTCATTTTGTTAAAATTGACTAAAAACAAACATAAATGACAAAAGCATGTTTGATAATATTTGTTACAAAGAAATTTTGATTCCATTTGTTCATTAAAATAGTAAAGAACAAGGCTCACTGAATGCAATAATTTGAAAAGGAACACATTACGTATCAAACAACAAAGTACATTAACAAAGTACATTGCTGCAAACCCCAAGGGGTTGGCCTAGCGGTAAAATCACTTTGGCTTTGGTACCATCCTAGTACCAGGTTTGTTGTTCAATTCCCACTAGAAGCTTACGATTACTTAGGGCAACGCCTCCACTGCCATACTCAACGACTTACCCGGCCCGGGGTGGGAGCCACCCTTTCTAGGATCTCGAGGATTAGTCGGGACAAAGTCTCCAATACCCCGGTTAACTTGAAAAAACAAATGTACATTGCTGCTATAAGCTAATTTTACTCAACAAATGGATAAATTTTTTGATAGTCACAGGACCAATATCTAGGCCAATCATCTTTGGACACGTAAGCAAAAAAAACACTAAATAAAAGCTTACGCATTTCCAACACAATTGCTTACGTGTCCACAGTGATTGGCCCGGGACTATGTAATAACTTCTCACACAAATGGGCAACCTTGTTACCCTCTCTCCTTACCCATTGCATAGAGAAGCAAGGCTGTTGAGCAAAAGTCTGACTAATATCTTCCTTGATAGCAAGCCGCTGCTAAGTTGGAGTCTCCCTCCAATTCAATAATGAGATTGGGCAAATCCCCACCAGCCCATTGAAGTGCTTGCCTAACTACCAATGCCTCTGCCACAGTGGCAGAAGCCACCCACCTGAAAAGGTAAACTCCAGCCTTTTGAATTCCTTCCCCTGCCACTGAAGCTTCCTTCAAAAAACTAGCATCAGAGTTCAGCTTAAAATGCCCACAGACGGTGGACTCCATCTTGGCTTGAGACTACCATCCCCACTGCTCTGCAAACCATGAGAACCTTTTTTCTTTTTTTGATAAGATCGATTTTATAAAAGACACTCAAAAGGGTAGCGTTCCCAAAGGAATACAAAAGACGCCTAAGGCGCCACTATTGTTTCAAGGAATCCACAAAATCCAAAAGATGTCCCAAAGATGTACAATACAAACCATGAGAACCTGCTGACAAAGATCTCATCTCATCCCATTGGTTCAATGACACTGAAACAATCTCCATTTCTGTCCAACTTTGCATCCGATTTTATGCCACAATCTTGGATGCTATAGAATCTGCTAAAAAAAAAAAAACGAAGAAGTTAAACTTTGATTTTGTTTAAATAGACGGTCAATAAATTAAGGGAGTGTTTATGCATTTCTTATATAAAAATAAGTTTAAGGTGTTTCTCTTATTTTGTATTTTTACGAACTATTTAGCACATAGTAATCTTCTTGTTTTAACTAAATAGGAACTTCAAGCTGTTAGTGATTAGCATCTCAAACATATATTTTGGCTCTTTGGGAATATAATGATTTGGTTTAGGTGGCGCCAATAGACTACCAGCTATAAGATTATGTCAAATATTTATAATGAATTTTCATAATAAAAGGCAAAAAATTAGATCAACCACAATACTCCGAAGTGCATAGTCAAAACCTGGAGATTCCAAAGCAAAGCAACATCAACATAGATCAACAACATTTTCAAATAGTCAGGTTTATCTATACCAAGATAAACCGAGTTTGGCAAGAGACATACTTACCAGTGTGTATTAATTAAGTTTTCATATAATAAAAAAAATATCACACAAATGTAAGTACCCAATCACAACAACTATTCCACAAGCACTTCAGGAGAATATCAAATTTCTCAGGAGAAACAATTTCATGTAGCACAGGCAGATCCAGCAGTCCTTGAAGGGAAAATTAAAGCTAATTATACTTCATTTTCTGCTTAATTGATATCACCATTCCGCTCCAAAATAATGGAGCACCCAAATAGAACCTTAACAGCTAATTTGCTAAAAAAAAAAATGTTTTAAGAAGAGTTCAAATGGTCAGTAAAACAACACAAAAAAATGGAAAAAAAGAAAAAAGAAAAAGTAGGGCTCTAAATTCTTCTCTTGATCAATGTTATCCAACCTGAGCCACAATTTTTGAGTGTCAATAGTTCCCATGAGTTTTTACATGGTAAGCCATGCTTCATAAAAGCAAAATTTCCACATGTAGATGAATAGACTGCAAGAAAGAAGAGAAAACAAACTATGGGACTTCATGAATCAACAATAGATAAGATTGATGCATCTGGTTTTGTACACTGCTGGAATGCTTTCGTATGCTAGCAACCTGGGAGATGCAGCTTGTTAACCATGTCCGTGAAACTAGAAATTATCACT
Organism: Cornus kousa; assembly: GCA_025631255.1. NCBI lineage: Eukaryota > Viridiplantae > Streptophyta > Magnoliopsida > Cornales > Cornaceae > Cornus > Cornus kousa. Next base: position 6,090 of record JAOTQH010264738.1, on the reverse strand, counting down.
CAGAAGATAGGCAACGCATATATATTAATACCATCAAACTTGAAGTCATGTGGGTTCCACTATCAATTAAATAAGTGCACAGAAATAAACAAGGTCTAGCACCTGAGAATACCATCAAGAAACACATCATATCAAATATATTGTTAGACATGTTTTATGTCCTAAAATATTATTTTATTAAGTCAAATAACAGGACATAAAACATGTCTTAAGAGCAAAAAGGTATGAGCAGTTCTAGAAGTTAGCTTCACACAGACATGTAAACAAAGTTTTATGAGGCCAATAGAGGATATTAAACAAATCATCAATAATAAAATATAACCTGCCCTGGCAGATCATTAAATGTTACTTCCTGGATATGTTGGCAAAAACCAAGAAAGCATGGCTACATGCCCCAAGAAATTTTTTTTTTTTTTCAATTTAAATAATCATTGGAATCTATTTCTCCAAATAGAAAGATAACCAACTTAGTACTCCAAAGAGAAAAGAAATTCATGGGCTATTTATAACAGCCAGAGTCCTTTCTGGTTAAAAAGAATTACGGATTTGTTTTGCACTTCTGATATCTTCTGATATGTGCTAGATCTCCCATAAAGTTTTGCCTTCCATTAGGGTATAAGAGTAAGGAAAAACTAGAGCTACAATTAAAGAAGGCAAAAAGAAATGGTTGAAACTTAAACATGGTCATCAGTGGCATGAAGGCCATACATTGTGTCGTAGTCTCATCCCATCAAGTCAAAGGAAGAACAGAATAATGAGGAGTGAGCAGCACTGCTCTTGGACTACCATTCAAGTTAATTAATTTACTATCATGTCAGTATCAGAGGATACTCTTTTCACCAATTAGAGGTCCTAATCCTACTATGCAGTGGCACACGGCCCATAAGTAGGGGTCAACCGAATGACTAATTCATGAACAGCTCAAGCTCAACTACATAAGCGGCTAAGCGCTCTGTCTGTTTTAGTTAGCACAGTACACCAGCATAATTCAATCAACATTTTTTACCTCATTAAGTAAGCAAGACAAATTTGAATAAACCTCACTTGACTCAATAAGACTAGTGAACACAGCTCATTTATTGAGCTCAAATTTGAACTCGAGATTGGCTTAGCAAGCGAAACAAGCCAACCTTAATCTTGGCTAGCATTAATCTTGGCTAGCATTATCCAAGCAAAAAGGAAAACTAGCCATGATTTACTACAAATTTGTTTTTTGATAAGTGATTTCTCACAGAATATCACGAACTAGTGACTTTTAAATGCTTGGGAAGACATTCCCAATGAGAACAAATCCACCGTCCATTTCTCCAACGCTGTTTGAAGGAGGCAATGTCTTAGAATTTTACAATTCAAGGAAGGTATTTGTCCTTTTAAATATTTGGGTGTGCCTTTGAATTCTAAAAGCTTATCTCTATCAACTTGCTCAGATCTTTTTGATAAGATTAACCAGTAAACTTACTACTTGGTCCAAACTTGACCTTTCTTTGGCTGGGAGGACTTAGTTAGTTAGATCTGTTATCAACCCTCTCATCTTTTATTGGTGCTCTGCTGCTAAGCTTCCTGCCAATGTTTCCCATCTCGTTCAAAGGAAAATTAAGAAATTCATCTGGGGTGGCTCTAATTCTCGTCTAAGATGCATTTTATGAAGTGGGGTCTTGTTGCAAGGCCTAATCTTGAAGGTGGATTTGGTCTTAGATGTGTGGAAGACATTCAAACAACTGTTTTCTGTGGGTTGGTCTGGGACTACCTGAACTGCAAACAAAACTTGTGTGTTAAATAAATAGTTTCGAGATAAATATGCTAGGGGTATTTCATATCGGAATGCAGTTCAATATCCTAGTGCTTCTCCCATGTGGAGGAACATGTTTTCCGTTAATAATGTTATGCAGCAACCTATTACTATTCATATTGCCGATGGACTTAAATTTAGCTTATATAAAGACCCTTTGTGTGGTAGTGAGACTTTAATTCTGAAGTTTGGCCACAGGCTTGTCAAAAGTTTACCTTTTCATAGGGATTCGTCTCTTGCTGCTATTAGACAGAATAACAGATGGTACTTTGATTTGTTTGATACCCCTGATTTCGGTCAGGCCCATTTCACTCTAATACACATTTTTATTTTTATTTTTTTTATTTTTTATTATTTTAATTATTTTTTTATTTTTTTATTTTTTTGTGGAATGATGTTAGTTTCAGTTTTAAAAGAGATTTGGAGGTTTGCAGATCTCATAATGCTACTGTGACATGGGAGGAAACTGTGTTCAAACAGAGGCAGGCCTCAAACCAATTTTACCACTGGTATTGTCCTACACGATAAGCATCCCTTGTTTATTAATTTACAGAAGAGAGGGCTACCTCTCCCATCAGTTTGCCATAACTGTTTTCATGATGAAGATACCAGCATAATCTATTTTTTGGATGCAATTTTGCCAGAGGCATCTAGGATTGGCTTAATAACTCTTTTGATTGGCATATGGATTGTTATACCTTTGATGATTTTCTTATGTGGGCTATTCACAAGGTTTCTTCTTTCCGTTGGTTTTCTATGATTTTCTCCACTACTATATGGGCTGTTTGGCAGGAAACGAATTTGAGGATGTATCAAGATACTGCTAGATCTTCAGTGGAGATTGCTAGAGCTATTGTTTTTGAGCTCATGGATGTATCTGCTCTGTCACTAAATTTGTTTGTCATTAGCAGTAGGGTGCTGTCTTTCTTGCTTTGTGGTTGCTTCCATGTGTAATGGAAGTGGTCATTTTCACTTTTTGATTTTATTGTACAAGGAGGGAATGTCCTCTCTTTATCCATTGTACTGATTTGATTATCTTTCAATGGAATTCAACCTCACTTGTGGGGAAAAAAAATTTTGGCACGACATCCAACAACCAGACCTAAAGAAGGTGCTCTTTTTCAACTTAATTCATATAATATTTTTTCACAAGTAACGTAATTCATATATAACATAATGTGGTTCACACCCCCAAAACAAAGTTTTTAGAAGATACAATGGCATCAAAAGCAATAATGGATAACAAATACTTTCAGGATAACATCTAAATCCATATCAAGATAAACAATAATTGCAACTCCTCAAAGATGAATATGAAACAGTTATTGGCAAAAGTAATAGCAATAGCAATGCTGATGTAGAGGTCACTTAAATGCTAGGTTGAGCTTTTACATTCGCATGTAGCAATAACAGAAATCAATAGCAATTGCAATAGCAAATATAAGATGTAAAAGTAAGTAAAATCATGCATCTTGCCTGTTCTTTCCCTTCCTTCTTTTGATTTTGCTCTTCATTTCTTTTTTCTTTCATCCATGCAAAACAGGTGGCTCATTTTCTCTAATTAAAACTAGGCTCTCAGTAAAAGCATCTGCATAAAACGAGTCCCTATACCATGAATCTGTGGATCCCCGAACATGAAGATGCTTTACTTGTTCCACTTCAGGATCATAAGCTACCAGATACCCATCTTTTGTCCCAAATAGAACTTCGCCTCTCCTAGTAAAGCCGGCTACATTAGTGAATAATCCCCCACCCATTTCAATACTAAATAGTTTAGTCCAAGACTCTGGTATGCCATACTCCTTCATCACCCATATGCAACAAGTATTATTGTCATCAGTACGCTTCATATGGATCAGAGCAAGCGATTCTTGAAACTTAGCAACACGAACACCTTGCAGCCAGTTGTGATGAACCAAGCTATCGGGCACCATCATTTCGCCAAATACTTCATCTTCCATGTGGAATGACACAGTCAAATTGACCCTCCTTCTCCAATCATATGCAGGCCAATGCGCCGCCCCATTCAGAAAGGCCTGTGGAGCCCGCGGGTAGATGGTATATTGAAGACCCAAATGGCTGATGTTCCGCCATATGCCTGTGCTCAGACTGAAAATGTCAACCTCCGGAGGAGATTGACAACCAAAGGGTCCTTCGAAATACACAATCCTGATAACCTTGTAGTCATTGGTCAGCGAATCGAAGCCGAATCCCATGCTATGCACTAAATCACCGTGTGATTCAAAGGTGAGACGTACTGGCGGAAGGGCCAGCATCTTCTGAATCGATGGATTCCATAGATAAATATCGAACATGTAACAGACCGAATCATCGGAAAGACATACGAGCCCATTGCAGGTACCGATTATCCTCAAATAAGGGTTCTCGTATCTCTCGATTGGAAGCTCAAACTCTGCATAACCATAGAACATTTCATTTTCGCAACTAAGTAGTGAGTAATTCTCTTCCTTGTCATCAATAGAGCAGCTTCGAACTAGAAGAAGGTTGTTGTTGTTAGCAAGAGATGATCGATTAAGGTGAGTAGTGATGAAAAGAGGGCTTGTGATCAAATTGTGCCATGATTTGCAGACACAAGCACAGCAAACGAGGGTTTTGATCGGCAGTCTAGTGAGGACGTCGATCAACAGTTCAAAAGGTAGAGGTATGACATCTGACATTTTCTTCCAATACTTCGGAGATCGATGAACAAATCAAACCCTAACTTTTTTGGGCTACTCCCTACTTTACCTCTGCGTCATTTGCTTGGCAGAATCCAGTTGACTTCAAATTTTATTTTTCCTCTTTTTTTTTTTTTTTGGGTAATTACATTACACTGGTGTGGTTTATCTCTTAAAAAGCACCTTACGTAGGACCCAACAGGTCTCACATATAGCACGAAAATTCTTTGAGGGTGGCGGGAATTCCCGCTCTGTATTTGGAGACACTCGATTTGAACCATCCACCTTTGAGAAAGGAAAAGTGAGTTATGATTTTTGGTAATAATCAATTTACGCAACAAAATTTGCTTAATTAAAATTTAGTTAAATGGTCATTTGTGATACAAACCAAACATAATTTAGTCAAATTCAAATTCAAATTCAAATTCAAACTCACCCATCATGTGTGCTCAAGTCTATTCCGTAGAACTACTTCCATCAATGGATTACTTAGGATCCATTGGAGTAGTCTAATTGTGAACATCAATTCCCAATTTCTCTAACATCTTCCTACCATAACCAAATCATCAAAGTGACACTTCCACAATGAAAATTAGGTCATTTTACCTTTAAAGCCCCAAAATTGCTCTTCCACCAGGTTATATCTTCAACCAAATTTGATCTGAAGCTAAATCAGATTGGAAAAAACTTGCCAAATGCGATATTTTATAGCGTGTAGCATATATAGATGCCGACATAAAGTGCATTATTCTTGTTAATAATGATATTGGATTGTCAAAGAAGATCATTTCTTTATAAACTATTCTCATTGGCCCAAAACATCTATCAATATACCTTAAAAAAAAATAAAAAAATAAAAATAAAAAATAAAAAACATCTATCAATATCCCATTCACACTCTAGAATTCAGGATTGGCACTCTATTGACCACTTATTTGCCATCTATTAATCAATGAAGAAGTGGGATTTAATGAAGTAGATTCGCGGAACGAATATTGAAGATTTGGTATTTGTCATGTTAGGGATCAACAGTGAGTTAGGACTTTTTTCACATACAACTTGGTGGTCACAATAATTGCTTTACTTTATTTTATTTATTTATTTAGGGTAGAATCCATGTTTTTGTTTGAATTGACAAGTTGCCAACCATTCAAGCAAATTAATTTTTTATTTTAACCATGTATTAATGGTAATATTAATAATTTTGACAAAATTTTTGCTTTTACTTATTTCAAAGGAAAAGAGAAGTAGAAATTATCACTCTTGTTTGCGTACTTGAAATCATATTTTAGAAAAGCTATTAGTGCCGGTAGAGAATTTTTTTTGAGCTTTTAGTGCCACTAGAGGTTTTTTTTGCTTGTTTGGTGAAACATTTGCCGACTCTTTTACCACTAAAATAACTAATTTACCTTTTAATGAAGGTGTATTGTGGTTAAACTCTTTCTTATATAACTATTTATGAAATGTCAGACAAATAAACCATTCAACATAATCAAATGATGAGAACATTTTCATATATATAACCAATACATTGCTTTAAAAAAAAAAAGTTCACAAAACCATCCCATCATTAATTAAAAAAACAAAAAAACAAAAAAAACAAAATGTTGATCTAAGCACTTT
>JAOTQH010264678.1:0-11033 GCA_025631255.1 Cornus kousa | reverse complement strand
CTATGACTCATAATGCACCACATCAGCAAATTTAAAAAATAATAATAATAAAAACTAAAGTTGTTTAACCGATGAAAGAGAGACGTTGTTAACTAATGTTAAAACTTCTTCAACTCTCCATTTTTTATTTTTTTTTGGTCTCTTATGCTAAAACTTCTTCAACTCTCTATTTTTTTTTATTTTTTTTTTGATCTCTTATGCCTAAAACTAGTAGGTTCTTCACGGATTAGTACAGAATTGGTGGTGAAGTTTGCAAATTTATGGTGATCATCGGTGAGTTTAAACCCTAATTTTCAGTTTAGAATGAATAACTTGCACTTAGACGGAATCAGATGCAGTTACCAACTTGCTGTAATCAACAAATCATATATTCAAAAGAACACAATTATCTCATTGTTTAGATAATAAAGAAATAAAAAGAAAAATTGAACTAACTTTATGTCTAGTTAGAGTAAATTGGATGGAGAAGAATTCAGGTTTAAACATAAAAAAAGAATTAGAGTAGAGGAAAGACCATGAAAGTTGAAGAAATCGGAGAATCTAGTTGTATTAGATGAAACCAAAAAAAAAAAAAAAAAAAAAAATCAAACCAAGAAAACTCGTAGAGAGAGGTCGGTGGTTGTAAACCTAAAACTATTTTTCTTCTTTAAAATATTGTCGTTTCAAACATTTTTTATCACTAAATTATGTGGAGCATTGTCTGCCCTAAATTTAAGTGAAATGACACATGTTAAAACTATAACAACTCAACTTAGGATAATGTAGAGAAATTTTATAGAGAGAGTAACTGTTATAGAGAGGAGTCTAGTTGTATCGATTTCCTCATATTTTAATGTAAAAGTGATTGAAATTTTAAATCTGGAAATGAGAGTGTATTATTTTTTTGAGAGGATAAAACAAAAAATATATATTCTGGTGACTCTTTGTTAATTTATTTTGTTTGTTTGCATGCATATTTTTTAAACCTATTGTAACAATCGAAATTTCAATAATGAAATTCGACGTTCCGTAATGCACGCACTGAACAGGTGATATTATATTCCGGAAGTATCTAATTTTTAAAAACTACGAGATTTGTCTTTTTTAATCAGTTCACACTCTGTCATTTTTTGAGATACACCAGATGATAAAAAAGAAAAAGAAAAAAAGAAGTGTTTTTAATGTTTTACAGTGAGAAAATGTGATAACTGAGAGTCTCTGAATACAGTATAGTAATTAAAAAATGTTGCTAATATATAATGCATGACATGTCCAATTGTTTTATACTGAGAAAAACGTGATTACTCGAGCTTGTTAATTTAGTATAATGAGATATTAGATGTGAATGATAATATTAAGAATCCAGATTCTCTCATGTGCTGATGGAATCTTGACCTCGTGTTGCTTGAAATCTGAATTATTCATTAAAATAACACGATTTGAAAAAGATTCCTTCACAAGGAGAGGAGTTTCTTTCTAAAATTATAGATTTGGTAATGGTAAGTTTATTTATTTATTATTTTTTTTTATTTTTTTTTTTTAAGTTAAAACAATTACAGGCATATTCTATCCTCACAAAGAGATGCTACAGTTAGGCCATGTGGTCCTGGTAGTGGTAAGATTTGTTAGACTAAAATTATTAGATATATGTATGTGGATAGCATCTTTAAATGTGTGTATCTTCAACCAATGACATTATATCATTTCTAGTGTATGTTTAAGTAAGATAGTAATGTCAACTCCCACTCTTTTCAAATATATTTTTTTTTTCCTTCATTTTTTTTTGTCTGATAAGTATTGATCACCTAATTAATAATTGCATATACCTAGTTCCACTCCAAATAACTAATTGATAAGCAAAGTTCAACATTTATAGATTTAAACCACCCGTGTTTAATTTTAAAATTTTATTTTTAAAAAGTAAAAATTTAAAAGAAACCCAATTAATGAAAAAATATATATTTATTGTACCGAAATGGGTTCAAATTTTATTTATTTATTATTATTTTATTTTTTTTCCGAAAGGTGGTAATGAAGGTTAAGGTTTTGTTAGACTAAAATGATTGGATATCTCAATAGTATCACATCTTTATACTTGTATATCTCCAACCAATGACATAATATCATTTGACTAAAATATGTGCAGCATCATTTCTGATGTTTGTTTTTGTAAGATCCTATAAATCACATCTCTTTTCAAATTTTTTTTTTTTTAGCATGTTGAGATATATATATGTCATGCATTCTTACCCTTATGAAAGATTAAGAAAAAAAATATGACATTTTAACTTAACAGGTTCTGCTATGGAATTTGTCATTTAACACGTGACAACTAAAAACTTGATCTCACAATAATTTAGTTTTCCCTCCTCGATACTCCCAAGCATTGCGCATAGAGATTGATGAATAATTTTAGAATATTTTTTTTTTAGCATTGTTTAACGAAAATGACTACAAAGAAAAGTTCATATATTTTTATTAATTATGAGGACATATTAGTGTAATTTTTTTCTTTATCTTGTTTTAATTTATATAATGATATTATACATGTGATTATATAAATATAAAATGAAACAATGCACTAAAAACTAGGACAACAATGAACTTATATTTTTATATGACTTGATTTAAACTTTTAAAAGTAAGCTCAAAAGGTTCAAATTGAAAATTTCTATAAGTGTTGAGTGGTCACAAGTTATATTTATTTTAGAAAAAAAAAATTATACATTGGTAGAGTTAGGAGTTCTATTTTAAAAGTTCATTTTTAAATTTAACTGAATTAAGCAAAATAATTACAAACGCATCAAGAATTATTTTTTTGTTTGAATTAAACAAGGTTCATCTTTTGGTTTATTTGTTTCCTTTGTTTTATCTTTCTGATCGAATTTTTTTTTCCCAACTATCTAATTCGTACTTGGTTATTCAAGCTGATTCTTAATTTGTTAGAATTAATTGTGAAAAAAAAAAAAAAAAAAACTTGGAGGGCATTTGAGATCAGCCTCCAAAATCTGTGGTCTTCTTGATTTTTAGCTCAAGATTCTAGAATATGACATAATAAGAAGCTCATGTTTATCAAACATTTTAAAAATAAAGACTTGTGTGTTTGTGTGAAGAACTTTTGTGAAGATTTACTTTACTTCAATTCTAGATGTCATAAAGTTTTGGGAAAAAATTTCCAGATGTAATAGGTCCAGCACCCTGCCAGTTGGAACAAAGAAATAAAAATGCGCGCATAGTAAGAGTGCGGATTTAATTAATACTTCTCTTGATTTTTTTTCATTGCATGGCTTACTTAACGTCTTATATTACTGCACATAAGTTGTTCAAATCAATAATTTTAAGAACAATGCACTAATCTTGCTAGTTCAAACTGGTTCTCAACTATCTATTTTGATATGTGAAAAATATATGATGGATAATTTGATATTTTGAAATAAGAGCTTGTATGGCATTTTGGACCTTAACCATAATTCTTGAAATCATCATATATTTGTAATTATTTTGGTTAATTCAATCGAAATGGAAAAAACTTTAAAACATAGACCATTTTGTTGTTTAGAACTCCCAACTCTACCTATTTGTAATTTTCCCTATATTTTAAAATTCATAATTACTGGGTGGATAAATAAGTGTTTTAAAAAATTTAGGCGTCAATTAGAATTTTATACCAGTTTTGGGCCAAAAGTTAAGGTTCATTTACCAAAAAAAAATTAAAATGGAAGGCATTAACAAGAAATATTGAAATTTTGGGGGGCTTTTAATAAACATATGTGTTCATTAAATTGGCTATATATATACCCATGCCATCTCCCATTTTTTCAAGACAACTCGTCCTTCTCTTCCTAAGTTCCTAGTGTTCATTTTGTTCTCTTCAACTTCTGGCAGTCTTTCCCATCTCTTATTTTTTGGTATGTGTATTTTCCATTAATTTACATCTGCAAACTTTTTATTTTCCATTTTTATTCTGTTTTTCTTGATTGATCCTCAAAATTTACTTGTATATCAGCATCAATTTCGTAGCCATAGATGGGTAAGTAATTGTTCTTCATATTTGAGTATCAAGAGAAAAAAAGAATGGAAAATATAGGTGGGAGAGTTTTCTTCCCCATATTCACAGCTTTGTGTTGCGTCCTGCTTAGGTTTTCGTTATTTTTGTTGCTCCTTAGGAGCTGCCTTTAGGCTTGTATTTTGGTTAGCCGGCTAACTATCCCCATGTTCCTATTAAAGTTTAATAATATTTATTTACTTTTTTTTTAAAAAAAAAAAAAAACAACTTATCCACCTATATTATTCTTGATTGGTCGTCTAAATATCTACATTTCATAAACTACACATATTATTATTGATTGGTCGTCTAAATATCTATATATATCGCCTTTTGATTTGATTACATTTTCATACAAATTTTAAGTACTAAACTCATCTATAGCTTTAAGGACTCCATGGCGGATGGACAGGAAGTTACTTTCGGGCCACATGGTGGTGAAGATGGGCAACCATGGGATGACGGAACCCACAATACAATAAGAGAATTAATTATATATTCCTTATCAGCAGTTAGAACCATTCAAGTTGTCTACGATGATGGTGAAGGAAATCCAATTACGGGAAAAAAACACGGTCGTGACTGCGAAGAACCGAACAGGGTATAATATATATATTTGCGTGTGTGCACCGCAATTTGATTTTCAAATATGCAACCCATGCACAAATTTATTTGATTCTATTTTTGTCGTGTGTCTCATATTTTGTGGAAGCTACCTAGTTAGACAAAATAACATCTCAAAATAAAAAATATATATATATAAAATGACGGACTATACCACATTATTGAGGCTCTCTGAAATAGATTCCTATCTTTCTAAATAACATATTGTTTTTCAATAATAATAATATTATGATTATTATTATTATTTTGCTTGGCTTCTGATATGAACAATTCGACATTTGTGTTGATTTTATTTTTATTTTTTATCAAGTACACTGTGCCTCTCTTTAAATGAAATATTGCCTCAGTCACTGCATATAAATGATAAATACATATCTTAGAACACCATCCACCTTACAAAGCATACAAGTTATACAGCTATATATACATTTCTTAACATACAATTTGTAAATTTGTTAATCGTGTTTTATTTCAGCCCAGTTCTTGCTGTAACCCACTTCTAATCCGATTATCGGGCTTTGGCTTCAACAACAATAACAACAACAACAACAACAACAATCACCCAATTTTGTCTTGCAAATCGTGAACTCGGATTCTAGTCTCTAGTTAGGTTTTGTAGTATGGTATGAGAAAAAAATGAAAGACAAAATAAAGAGTTTGAGAGACAAAAAATTGTGGGCTTAAAAACTTGTAATATTTATTTTTTCGCATAGTGAAATCCTTTTGCCAATTTTCACTGTGAACTTGACGATTATCGGTAATTTTATTTTTCTATTATGTTTGGGGTTTATTTGCATGTGTTTCTCGTAATACTTATTCTTGTTCTATTAAATCTTGCAGGTCAAATTAAATTATCCTACCGAGTACCTCGTCTCAATATCAGGGTACACAGGGACCTATCTTAATACACATGTTATGAAATCTATTACATTACAAAGCAATATAAGACAATATGGACCATATGGTGAGGAGGAAGGAACTCGTTTTACAAACCCGTTAACTTCTGGCAAGATTGTTGGATTCTTTGGAAGGCAAGGTGATGTTGTTAATTCGATTGGAGTATACATTAAGCCAATCCCAATCCAAACTACAATACCTAGTGTTGGTCCATTTGGAAATGCTAGTGGAGAGAAGTGGGATGACGGAACTTACAACACTGTAAGGGAAATAAGTATACAGTCCGGATGGTTAATTGATTCCATCCAAGTTATCTATAATGATACGGAAGGAAATGCAGTCTCGGGCAAAAAGCATGGTAGTGATAGCGGACAACAAAACACGGTAATATATATATATATATATATATATATATACACACACACATACAATTTGATTTTCAAATCTACGATGAAATAATTTATTATATTTTATATTTGTCTTGCCTCCCATGTTTTGTGAAGGATTACCAGCTAGACGACATAATAATAAAAATAAAAAGAAAAAAAAATAGAAAAGGAAGTTCGAATGGTCCGCGAAGCATGATACTGAATGTGGCACAAAAGCCACAGTTAGGTATAATTTGTCATTTAATACATTATAATAGTAACAAAATTTTACACTTTTTTGTTAAAGATTTTAATACTTTATCATTCATTTATACAAATATGAATGCCATACATACTTACCATTTTTTTTACTGATATAATTTATGTAGGTCAAATTAGACTACCCTGGTGAATTTTTGCTTTCAGTTTGGGGGTACTATGGACAAGTTAATAAAATGGTTGTTATCCGGTCGCTTGGATTTCAAAGCAACAAAAGAACATATGGACCATTTGGTATGGAGGATGGAGAGAAATTTGAATTCCGATCTGGTACTAGTGGCAAGATCATCGGATTTCATGGAAGGTTTGACAAGTATCTTACTGCAATTGGAGCATATTACGACGAGTGAAAATTTAGACGATGATCATCAACCATTTTTACCTCATCTTTTAATCGTTAATAATTTAATTGCATTTGTATTCGACGCAGTTACAATAATGGATGCTCTATGTTGTCCTTAATGCTTGTTTAAAGTGGTTAAGGCAACATATGCAATCAAACTTGTATCTTTGTGCGCGATTTCAAATAATTTTCATGTTTTCTCGTGTCCTAAGAAAGTCTGATTGGTTATGTATTTTATGAAATTATGTCAATCCAGTGATAAGATGTTGTATACTGGTGTTTCTTATAATAAATTGATGATTGTACTTGCAAAAGAAGAATCTTATTGGTTTTGAAAAATTGGATGCTATCAATTTGGTTTAAGTATATGATTTGATAAATCAGATGACATTGGAACTACATTTTAGATTGAAAGCTAGTATTGAAAATCTTTACTTTATCTAAGATTCCGAACTTTGTTTGTACTCATAATAAACCGTACGTTCATATCTCAAACAAAGAAAATATATATTTGATATTAATTCTTTTTTTAATAATTCATGTCTTTTGAATAAAGTAAACAAATTTTTCACAGAAAATATGCAAATAACAAAGAAAACTAAATATGAAAATAACAAACCCCCAAGCACTGTGAGGAAGACATAAATGCCTCTCACCAAGGGAGACATAAATGCCTTACTAATTATTAATAAATAGGGTAAATTACACTAAAACCGCTTGAGATCTTCGTCAATGCAATGTTGGTCAACAAGTTTTTGGCAAGGACACTCTTCAAGTTTCAAAAAATTTCATTGACACCCTCTCAATTGAAATGTCACAAATGCCCCTGAATTTGTAATTCAAATTTATATAAAAAATATCAACACTAAGAAATGACCAAACTGACCATCCCTTTAAAATTTATAATACATTTAACCTAAAATGAACTAACCTAATTGCAAACAATTATAAAACAATAGCCACAACCCTCACCATCACCACCACCGCAACCCCCACCACTGGCTGACACCACAATCCACTGCCACCACAACCCCCAGTATCGCCATTGCAACCCAATCTTAAACTAAATTCAATTAAACTGTAGTCCTCAACAATGGTGTCAAAAAGTTGATCGTCTCTCCTCGATGTAAGCAAACTTTTAGTATTTATAAACTTAACAATTTGAGATATATTCAGCAATGTGATAAAGTGCGGTTGCAAACAATCTCGAAGTCAAGTATCCTACTACAACTACGTAGGGTAGTGTGAGTAAGGGTCGAACATAAGGACTATTGGCTTGAACTAAATTCAAAATCAATGAGCATGTCATTTGCCTCATCAAGGGTTGTATTAGAGCTAAACAATCATCATTGAAGTTAAGAAGAGGCGATGAACTTAGGCTTTTGGGTGAGCAAGAGGACCTGCTGCAATTATTCTTGCAGGGATGTGCTTTTGCAAGGAATCAAACTTGGTGTGCAACCACATTTGCATAAGTATTATGTGTTGGAAGACCTCATTGGTTAATTGTAAAGTTGAGTACTCTTGTAGTTTGGTTGGGTGGGATTGTTTCTAAAATCTGTAGGATTGGCCATAGCTAGTTGTATGTTCTCCCCTTGTGAGGCTCTATTTGGTTTCTGCTCCTTGGGGTTTCTTTTTGCCTCTCTGTACAGTTTTCTTATCTTTATAAAGCTTACCTTTTAACCAAAAAAAAAAAAAAGAAGAAGAAAAAAAAAACGGTGGTTTGTTTGAGTTAATTAATCCTATAATTAAGCTAAGTGTAATAGCAAATAGAATGGTGCTAGAGTCAAGTATAATGGAATCAAAAGAGAGAGGGACTTAGGGCATGGATATCACCACTAAGCTCATGTAACTACACAAACGACTTCAATTAATGGGGGATATTGCATTGCATAATAGAGACATGGTTACAAGCACACATCATCAACAAAGAATAATGATACACATGCATTCAATAAATATTAATTATCAACCTCAAGAATGGACTATCCACTTAACTACTCAACATTGTGGTTTAATTCATAAAGAATAAGTATAATCCATCAAATCAAATAGCAAGTGTATTAAAATTAGCACAAATGCAAGGCCATCCTTAAACATAATAACAAAGAGCATTCAAGGTAGAAATCGATCAATAGTAATTCATCAAAATATAAGACAATGTGAAGAGAATTGAAAATTGATATAGAGATAAAGAATGTCATTGTTTGGTACAACCAACAAAAAATTCTTTAGGCCTAGCAATTATACAATTACAATTTCCCTAAAAATGAAGTCATAAGTTATAGTTACACAAACTTAAGGTTCATCCAAACCCTAAGTGGAGAGTTTAGCCAGCCATAGAGAATCGGAAGTCAATCTTCAAGGTGAGAACAATCAGCTCCAAGCTTAACTCCATCTCTGCCTCTTTCTTCTTCTTCTTGTGTGTTGAAGCCCTAGAGACAGAAAGTGTGTATAGAGCCCCCAATTTGATCCTAAGCGTCACTATGAAATTAAGGCTACACAATCTATTTATAGTTGACTTTCATTAGCCAAAATAGGCTAGAACACCAATGTCAGTTATGTCGTGCACCACGACTTTGCCTTCAAGAGGGCTTGATTATAAAGTTTTGAAGGATTCTCAGCATGCTCGATTGATCGAGTATAAACTTGATCCATCGAGTCTCGATTGGTCGAGCTAAAGGCTTAATTAATCAAGTAGATCAATTTTCTACACCTTCTTTCCCCTTTTGCCCCTTCTTCTTCGCCACGACTTTATAGAAGCTTTAAGACACTAAAATAAGCTTTGAGTAGTTCTAAGTATCTGGAATCGGGCATAAATCAAATTAATACTAAGACTGGGAAATAAAGATAGATTAAGGTTCTAATATATTCAAGTTTAAGGCTAAAATATATATATTTCAACACTTCATACACCCATTTAAAGTACGTTGATCAAGTTTTACCTAAAATTTACAATTGTTGCGTCTATTTCAATCACTGAATATGAACTCCTCATCATTGAAAAAATCATCGGAATAATTCATATAGGCTAGAGGCCTACATGGATAAATAGGTACATAATTCAAATTCGGTTGGCCACGAGACACGTCATGAGCGTTAACTCGGACTGAACTGCGAACCTAGTTGCTATTAATTCCAAAACAAGTTGCTACGAACCGATCTTGAGTATGCATGGCTCCCCAAGGGGCTTTTACTTTGCGATTGTCATCGCCAAAGTGGAAGCGACCCAAACGATCAATCGCCATTAAACTAGGAAAGGACAAGGTTTTGATATTAACCGACGTAAGCAAAAGCGATAAATTATTCACAAGAAACAATAAATGTAATACCCCTAATTTTTAGAGGCTTTATTTTATTTAAATATATTAATTTATTTGATTTATTTGGCTATTTATGCATATTAAAATTTTATTGTGTTAATTGTTTAATTAATTATTTAATTTAATGGGTCATTTGATTGTTTATTTCGTTATGTCTATTTACTTGTTAAAATTGCTTGAGATGTGATCTAGTAGTCATTAATTGTTTAATTTCTTGTCTTGGTGAATTTAATTTTTTGTTTGTTAATTAATTGTTTTATTATTTGCTTCATTTATTTACTAGCAATGGTTTGGGGTTTAACAGAATTGGCCAAAGTATTTGGGTATTGGACCAATGGAAAAGGTTTTGATGGGTTAAGTGGGCTTAAGGCCCATGGGTATATTGTATGTATGTGTGTGTGTATATATATATATTAGTTGTGTATATGTGTGTGTGTGTGTGTGTGTGTATTATTGTTGTGCGTTCTATTATATATTATTATAATTATTATTATTACTATTAGTATTTTACATATCATAATATAGTTAGGATTATGGTATGCTATATATGTGTGTGTGTGTGTGTGGGTGTTAGGATTATGGAATGCTATATATATATATATATATATATATGTGTGTGGGTGTGTTTAGAATCTATAAACCTTACATCACATGCTAGAATTTAGGAATTAAATCATAGAATTTAAAATGGATTTATTGTGTTGTTATATGAACTAAAATAAACTTGTATATGCATGCTCATATATATGCATATAACTTGTTAAATCTTTCTTTCACATGTATTAAATCCTTGTTTTTAATCCTTAAAGCATGTAATTGTGTATTAGATAAATTGTGAAGATGATTTGGAACATAAACCATGTTATAGGACCCAATACCGAAGGAGTTGCAAGCTGAAAACAAAAGCACGAAGTAGCAGGAAGCAGGCTTCGGTCGATGCATACGTCAGGCATCAACCGATTTGCCTAAACTGGTCGACTGAGTCTCCCTAGACGTCAACTGAAACTCCCTTAAGAGGGTTGTGTTTGGTTATTTGCATCATGTTTTTATATCTTAATGGGGTATAAATGAATCCAATGATTATGTATAAGTATCAGAAGGCTCAATATAATTTAGTATGCTTTGGGAATGCATGGAGAAGGTTTAGATCAATTAATAAGTTGATATTATTCCTTAAA
>JAOTQH010264668.1:0-11033 GCA_025631255.1 Cornus kousa | reverse complement strand
AAAAAGGCTTTGGAAGCCAAATGTAGTAATTTCGAGTGGAGCATCTGGCCAGAGTGGTTGTTAAATGCTTGCACTTCAGAATGTATTCCATTGCCAGTCTAATGTTAGTTATTTTCTTTTCGTTAAAAAAAAATATAATTGAAGTGTTGAAATGTAATTTAATTAATTATCGAAATAAATAATTCCTTTAAATTTTTTTATAAATAATATGTTATTTTAAGGCTCAATTTAATACTTTTTCTCTCCGTACAACTTATAAGTTGCTGCTAACACATTATTTGGGGATGTCAATAAATTTAGTCTTAGGGGTCGATCTTTAGGGTGGGGTGAATTTTAAAAATCATGGTTTTGAGTGTGGGTCAGTTAACATTATTTTAAGTTAACAACATTGCTTCTCTCTCTTTCTCCCAATTCTTCTTTCCTCACCTCAAATTCTGATCTTAGTTAGTATATATTTCTTTCTCAATTGGTGGTGTATTTTCTCCTTCTTATCTAATCAATCTTAAATTCTTGCTTTCTCATCATGTGAAAAATATATAAATTGATTTTGGGGAGGGAGGGCTGGAGTCGGGAGTTTGAACAGTGTTTTTGGGCGCTAATAATGTCTTCTTCATATCGGCATCGCAATTCAGACCCACTATACCGTACTTTCATCTTCTCTGTACCAATCTTCTTCACTTTCATCCTTCTCCTCTTCTTCTATTGCTGCTATCTTCGCCTACGTCGGAGGCTTGATTGGTCGTCGCTACAAATCACAACTCTGTTGCACACTCAAGATGATATCTCTATCTCCAGGGTAAATTCATTTCATTTCGTTGTCTTTATTGTTTTTCTACCATTTTTTTTTTATTATTTTTTTTATCATATAAATTTTATTGTTATATTATTATTATTTTTAATTAATTGTTGTTTGACAGTCTGAACCGGGCTTGAAGAAAGAACTGAGAGAGATGCTACCCATTATTGTATTCAGAGAGAGCTTCTCCGTCAGAGATTCCCAGTGAGTGAGCTTTCATGGATTGATGGGTTGGGTGTTCATTTTTCTTACCTTTGTGAATTTAATGCCATTGATTTTCTATTTCAAGTTTAGTCAACTCAGCATCTAGAATTAAAACTGCAATTGAAGGCCATTTGGCAAACTGCAATAGACTATCAAATCGGCTTCCAAAATACAAAAATGGAACCCTTGAATTTTTAAATCCCATTTTCTGTTAGCATCTTGGAAGTGTTTTTTTATTACTTTCAGAAGTAAAATATCTTTGGAAAACAAGAACAATTCCTTCAAGATTCTATTATTAGTCTAGCAGATCAAATGTATGAAAACTTCCTTCATTAGATTTAAGTGAGTAAAAGGGAAGGAAATAGGCTTCTCTGTTCTTGTATTTTGTTATAAATGCATGAAAATCTGAGGACTAAGGATACCTAGATGTAAAGCTGAAGCACACGTCTGGCTAGTTGTGGCCTGATAAAGGATATTTTACAAAGTGATTTGAGTGAAAAAGAAAAAAGTTAAAATGAAATTGAGACAAAGCACCTTGGCATAATCAAGGTACTTTACAAACTAAAGGAAAATTCTTTACTTGAGGCTTCATTATGCAGAATAATGTGCCAACAATTATGGTTTAGAATGAATTGATATTGTTTTAGTCCTTTAAACTATGTATTTTGACGGTTCAAATTATGAAAGTGTTTTTATAGAATTGGTAAGCCTTGTTCGGTAGTTGAAATGTTGCAACCTCTGTAGAGTCATTGGGTAGACACTTTTCATGATCAAAACATGTGTTGTAGTTTGTTGAATTATTTTGGTTTAGTTTGGGTTGGTCTAGATCATCTCTCAGTCATGTTGATTTGCTAACTAGACTGCTTGAGAGATGTGATTGAAAACATGTAGGGGATGAATCTCGATCCCAGGTAGGTCCCACCAAAACACTGTCACGTTATAGCGGAAGTGTCAAGAGGAACCATTAGCACAGCCATGTTCCAACTAGCGAACTCTCGAATCAGGGCTCGAGCTCGCAAGATAAGAGATCTCGAAGTCATTATAGTAGGGAATGGTGTAGCACCATGTCGAGATCATGGTAGGATGATCTCGAGGGATCGCCACCCCCGTCTTGGGACCCCAAAGGACCTTCTGATTGGTGGATAAGAAGCTAGATGCTTCCTTAGCTATAGGTTTAGCCAAAGGAATGGTGAACCACGTGCCTTGACTGAAACACTTATTGTCACATTTAATGCTCGCAACTACCGCTGTCTTAGAAGTGATGGGCGCATTGAATGCTGATGCAGAATCAACATGCCAGGCCGAATAAGGGTCATTACCCTTATTCAAAGACTCTATTTTGATTGCCTACCAAAATAGGCAAAGACTCTAAGAGGATTCTCGAGAATGAACTGCTGGGCATTACCCAATGGTCTTGAGGCTATAAATAGGACTCTCATGCATGCATAGAGTCAGGGCTGGAAACTGAACATTCACAAGAGGCAAGAACATTCCTACCTTCACCACAGATCCCTCCAGCTAGTCTAATTCTCTTTTGTCCTAAAGGTGCTATCTGTGTCAATCAGACTTGTGTTATTGATATCTCTATTATTATGTAGTAACTGTAAAAGAACCCCCACAAAACATTATTGTAGACTAAATGAAAATTGTGTGGAGATTGCATGTTAATATGAAATCAGCACTCTATCAACTTGAATCACATACATTAGGACAATGTAAAATTGTAAATTCATGTGAGTAGACCTTAAACTTAAAATGGATAAGGTTTTTAAAATTTTCAAAATAAAAACATGATTACACGGACTCCAAACCTTAGAACAAGTTTTGAGTAAACGTAGAGTTATTACCCACATGGGGTATTCAATGCAGTCAAAATTCAAGCCATCTGCCTTTCTGGAGTCATAACTAATTATATACATGGAATCTCATAATGGTCTTTATATGTCCAGAAAATAGACTTGATAAAATTTCCAATGATACATAATTAAATTAATTTTGAGTTTGTGTGGCCCCTTGACAAATTTTCGAAAGTTAGACCATCTACATAGTCTTATCACATATTTTGGAAAGTTGTTGTGGTGCAAATTTTATTTTATTTTTTTCTCAAGTACTGGTCAACAACTTTGCTTTTGTGCTTGTTCAACTTTATCTGGATCGAAATATGAGGTTTCAACTTTAAAACTATTATTAAGTTCTCAAAACATGTCTAAAAGTTTCCAAATTGATTTCTAATCATTTTAAGGCTATGGGTAAGGGTTCCTAAGTCCAATTAAAATGTCACTGGAGTTTTTCATAACACATATACAACTCACATAATGAGTGATTTTGCATTCTGTCACACTTAACACTTGGATTATGAAGTATTAAGATATTTGTGAGAACAAAATTCCCCTACGTAAACATAGGTTTAGAGTTATTATGAGAATATTATAACTTATCTGTGATCATTCAAAGTTATTCTTTGACCATTGAAGCATCATCTTTTAAGAGAAACTGGCAGCACCAGCAGCAGAGACTATCAAAGAATACTTCACACCTTCAATGGATTTGTTCTCCTTTTAGAGAATGATAATTGTTTCATGTGGCTTTAATCATCATAGAGGAAGGTGGACCAAGGGAGTCAATTTTGTTGACAATCACCAACTGGGCTTGTGAGTTTCAGACGTCAGACTCTGGTGTCAACAACAGAAAGTCGGTCTTGGCAAATTTTACCAGGTGTAAGACTGAGTCCAGGTTCTAGGCTGTTGCCTTTTTCTTCATATGGTGGATTGGCTAGCTCTGGATGAGGCCTTATGATTTTTCTTGGTTCAGGTTTTTCACGTAAAAATATAGTGTCTATACATTATTGCTTGTTGCTTTTATGTTGGTTGATTGACAAATTGAATTAAAATTTCGATTTGATAATAATCGAGGTTTAAAATCAAACAGAAAGAGCAAGTATACCTATTCTTTTACCCTCTAGGTATACACATCACCTTACAATTCAATCCTAAAGCTTCCAGCCTTCTGCAAGCACAATCCTCACTTGATATTAGGGCGTATTAGCACTCAATATGCATTGTATAGGAACAACTCTCTTGTGATTGATATTATATGTATCTACTTATTTAGTGGAATAAGAATAGAAGAAACTGGCACAGATGGTTTTGACCAAGGGATGAAATGTGTCTTATGCAAGTCTTGTAGGTTGCATGATCAATTGATAGAAATGATCAAAAGGAGAGAAGAATAAAATGAAAAATAGGTTATTTGATGGAAATACAATAGTACAGCAAACCCATACAGCTGATTCAGAGCATTTAGTCAAAATCAACATTCAAGTTCTGTTTATTATTCATATGTCATTAGCTTATGAGGTCCATTACTTTCTCATTATACGTGATGGTACTTGTTTCAGAGGAATTAATTTGAAGACACAAAGCTTCCTTTTGGCCGACCCCATTCATATGAGATTAAGGCAAGGATGATGATGAAAGCTTCCTTTAAAAACTTGAAAAGTTGATTTTTTGCACTTCATGAATGAGATCTCTCTTTGCAACTCATATCAGAAGCGCTGAATCTGCGAGTATCGTCAAAAATTTAATTCACCTAAATGGTTGTGATTTCCACGTACAACTTGAGCAGGCTTCACTGTTGACATTTGACAACAAGATCTATTGGTTTGCATCTGAGATGTGGAGCACATTAAGGAAGTGAGGAAATCCAGTAAAGGTCATATGGCATAATGTTGAAAGCGTTCGAGCCTTATGGGGTGTATGTTCCACTTTCATTGATTTCCAACTGACTTCTTGGGATATGATGAGCACATTAGAAAGCTGCTTTGTGATGAACCTGTGATAAGGGAAATCTACCAAGGTCAAATACGAGGGATATTATTATTATTTGGAATTTCAAGGTATATGGACTTTTTTTTCCCCCCTTTTAGAGGTAATTTAGTTGGGCTATCAGTATTCTAGGTGTAGGTTTTATGTACTTGCATTATTATCAATAGAGATAACAATTGTTAGCACACTCTCACTTCATGCTAGTAACTTCTAGTAATTATCATCTTTAGATTAATGTGAGTGAGTAGGAGTACTATATGTATAGATATGAATGCTGCAATTCCTCCTTTATACAGCAGACTAAGGCTTGATCTGCAATATCTCAGATATAAATATTTTTGGTTTATTTTCTTTGGACTTTATTTTTTCTTGTTCTCTTTTGGCATTTCTAGCTCTCATCAGATCCTAAAACTGATGTTACATGTTATGATTTATGAATAATATTATCATTGAAGGGAGAGGATTTTTATATTCCTTGGACTTTATTATTATTATTATTATTTTGGGCTTCCGTAGATCTTAAAATTGATGTTATACATGACATGAATAATAATGACGTGGCAGAGAGAGGATTAACATATATGGAAAAATAGCAATTACCTTCATTAGATGTTGAAGGTATAAACCAGTGGTTTATTTAGATTTAGTAATTCACATAATTGTGGACTGGAGCCTGTAATTTCTTCACCTTGCTTTTGTCTAACGAGGCACCTCTCTCTCTTTACGTAGATGCTCTATATGCCTCAGTGACTACCAAGCAGAGGATAGGCTTCAGCAGATACCTGCTTGTGGACATACATTTCATATGAATTGCATCGACAACTGGCTTGCCACTCACACCACCTGTCCACTCTGCCGCCTTTCCCTCCTTGATTCTGCTAAAGCTTCAATTGATGAACTGCCAGATTTTCAACCAGAAACTAGTTGCAGAATTTTCCACACTGAGAATGGTGGTGAAACGTCTTTTCAAATCAGGCCTCAATCTAGTGATGACCCTCAAATAAGCCGAACATCCTTGGAGTTGAGGAACGGAGTTGAAATAGTTCTTCAAACCAACACTGAAGAGGAGGGAAGAAACACTCAATGTGTTGATAGTGGTAGGGTTTAGGAATGGGAATAATGAAACTGGGGGTAAAGTGTAGAGAACAGTTTCAGTTTGATTAATTCTTGAATTTAATGCTAGAGTGGATCATAAAATCAATTTGATGATGGCACCCCTTTTTGGAAAAGTCAATGCAAGTGTATATTATGTATCAATGCTTTTGCAGTTGGAAACTTGAACACTCCAATCTTGTTTTTCTCAGTTGATGATACTCACACACCCACCCTCTCAAGGTGCAGCAAGAGGAGCTGAACCTTAGATCTGATGCATCCAGATGGAACACCTATTCATCGTTGACAATAGTGAAACAAGGATGAGGTAATTTCTGAGCATTGGCTCCATCGCTTTAATGATTTCGCTTTATTCACCCACCCTAAAAATTTTAGAAGCAAAATCATTATAGAATTTTGGTTTGAACTTGATGCAGAGGAGATTCAATTTTCTCATATAAATCTTGCATTGGTTTCTAGCCAAATGAAATATAGAGTTGCAGCCAATGACAAACAACCAACAATGAAGATGAGCTTGCTTTTCAAATGGGAGTTGCACCAGTTCAATATGACATTTAGTTTATTGGGAGGCCAAGACATTCAAAGAACAAAAATGTGCATGGTGCCTCTGATTGCAATCCAAATGATAAATGAGAATTTAGATACATAACCATTCTGCCATACTTTTACACCACCTGTCGATACACCATTCCACAAGAATTTCCTGAGAATGCCTTTAAAATCTCGAATGACCATGAAACTAAAATATGTAGCTGCAGCCTACCAACCAAAAAGGTTTTTTTTTTTTTTTTTTATTATTTTTTTAACCTTGACAAGAAACTCACATACCCACTTTTCCTTTATGGGGATTTGAACCATCACCCTTCTGTTTTAGAAGGTAGGAAGTATCACTAGACTAGAAAACCTTTGCGGTGCATTCTTAGTAATTCTATCAACCAAAAAAATTCAATCAATGTCCTTCAGGTGATTCTGGTTGTGACAAGTGGAACCCAAGATACTTAATACTAAGAGTAGAAGCTGAAAATTTTAAAGAAGTTAAAATTCTAAACTTCTCATCGTCTTCAACGCTAGCCATGAAGATCTTACTTTGGAGAGGATTTGATGATAAACCAGAAGCACTAGTAAAATTATCAGGAGATGCCTTTAAGACCATTATAGAATTCAAGTTTCTAGTTGCAAATAGGCATCAAATCATCTGCAAAATCAAGGTTAGTTATTTGGAGTTTGCTGCATCATCAATGACAGCAGAAATATTTAGTTTTAGCAATTGCTTTAGTGATAAATTGATCAAGGGCTTCCATAGCTATAAAAAAGAGATCGGGAAAATTTAAGTATACATTTTCCAAAACAAAACTTGGCCCAAATTGAGATAAAGCACCTAGGTCAAAACATGTCTTGTTCGAACTACATTAGATCTAATTCTTTCCTTCTCAAAGGAAGAATACATAGGCAGCCTAAGGCCACCCTTAGGTTCACTTTCATCAATGAAACATGTTACACCCGAGATTTTCCACCCTCGAAAAAATTACCCATTAGCTCTTCTTTTTCAATGGGAATTGGAATTAGCAACAGGGTGGCTACGATTGGCATTTCTTGTGAAAGGGCCAATGTTCCTATGTTTGGAGTGTTAGAGGAAAAACAAAAAAATAACGTGGTTTGGGGAATAATTACAAGCAATCACGAAGAATAAAAATCGATCACACACAAGAATACAAGATATACATAGTTTACCCAAATCTTAGGGCTACGTCCATGAAGCACACAGAACAATTTCACTGTGGAAAAGATAAAGAATACAATGGATAATTTTCTTTTAATCTCTCTCAATTTGTCCCTCTTCTGTTGGCACAAATTAATCTAATCATACACGCGTATAATAATCTCACGCCTCTCATCAAAACCCTAAAATCTGATTAGGATGGATATATATATAGTTCTAAAAACCCAATTTGTCCCACAAGAACTTGTATTTTGTAAAGTCCAAAACCAATATGGAAAGCAATTCACGTAGCTTCTCAGGGGATTGGAACCTGTTCTACACAGTTGTCATGTATTTATGTGGTATAACTTCAGTGCCCAACTGGAATCGATTCCATGGGTTGGAACCAGTTGCAATTTCGTAGTAGCCAAAAAAAAGAGGTCACACTGGAACCGGTTCCATGGGACACAATCGGTTGCACTTTGGCAGGAGCCAAAACCAAGTCTGCAACGTCACACTGGAACCTGTTCCATAGGACTAAACCGGTTGCCCTGGAGCAATTGTAAACCCATTCCATCTTCTTCCAATGCATGTCATGTAACGACCCGAATCTGTGGGTTCGAATCGCTAGCTGGACCCAAGGACACACAAGGGCAAAATGGTCACTTCAAGGCAAAAATAGGGAATAAAAGAGTGAATATAAACAATATTCAAGCCTACACAAATGATAAGAGAGGTTGTGCAACTCAAAACAAAAATATGCTGCAGAACCCTTAATGCTGAAATTAAGGTTTTAGGGGTACATCTAGAAATTCGTGTCCCAAAAATTCTGAGATCACTCCCACAATTTTATATCACCATTACAGATATGCTCAGATGATAAACAAGATAAGTATAGTATGTGAATCACAATACAAACTCAACAAGGCATTGACAACAACTACGTATAGAAGAACTACGGTTTTGGTGTGTCAAAACCACAAGTAACCAAAGTTCTGTCCAAAAACCAACTTCAACAACCTTGATTCATCAATACAAACTTGCTAGCATGTAGATCAAACATTGTATAGCAAGATATAAACAATCTATTTATGAATCACAAGGTTAAAGCAGAAAACAGCTTGACTCACAGGTCTGGGAAACAAAGATCATTTGCAGTATAGTAAACCTCAAGAACAAGTGCTCTGCAAATGTAAATAGCTAAAATATACGTGTCAACTAAGCACTTCAGCAACCTTAGGCTCAAAGTGAACCTTCAACCCAGCCCTTACGCCAGCAAAACTTGACAGCAAATGAACTCCATGATGAACACAACAACAAGGATCAATTCAGTGACATTTCTATGAAGATTTCAGGTTCAGATCATTATTAAGGACCTTAGAAATGCAAGTTCATATGAAGCTCTCAAGTATTGTTCAATGCAGGTCTTTCAAGAGGCTTAGAAATGCTATAACAACATAAATATACTCAAGCATACAATTCAAGTCCTATTATAAGAAAGATATATAGATGGCACATGTAGCCAATCATTCGCCAAAGAATGTTTTAACATTCTTTATGTGAAAAGATCATAATACCCTTGCCAACTTAGCTGTTTTGTCCTCCAATATATCAGAAATTATAGCTCACAATGTAAAGGCTGTAATAGCTGATAAGTGCTCAAATGTTGCACATTTTAGGACCTAAACTAGGATATTTTAGTCCTTTCATCTATCTTTATTTTCACGTTTTAGTTCTAATTTATGTTTTTGTCGATTTCAGGTCAATAAGGTTCAAACGGGCTAATTTAGGTCCATTAAGGCGTTTTTGGAGTCAAACTGAGTCTTGGTGAGAAGCTGGAGCAAAAGGAGGCTGATGTTGAAAAATCCCTGCTCTGAACGATCGAACCCTGAACGATCGAACTCTGAACGATCAAGCTCTGAACAATTGAATCTTTTGATCTTATCCTCATAACTAATTTTGTCCTTATCCCCATAAATATCTCAGCCTTTGTTCTTATCCACATTATACGCCGACATGCTATGATCGATCGAACCACAGCTCTAATCGATCGAGCGAGCTTTGAACGATTGAACCATACCTGTGAATGATCGTGTTGAAAGCAATTTTAATATCAGTTCGGGCTTAAACTTCATGGACGAGGAGGCTACGGGTTCGGACCATTTTTGGGCATATTTCTGACTTGTTTGGGACTCCAAGGGCCACATATAAAAGGCCAATTGAACCATTTGTAAAGGGTGTATTTTATTTTACATTGTAATTTATTGTAATAAGTTTTCTCTCTCTAGAAAAGTTAGAGATTAGGGTTAGAAGAAGAGGGGGAAGTGGAGGCATAAGGTTTTGAAAAACATCTACACACACTCTCTCTAAAGAGCTTCAAAGAAGAAGAAGAAGATGATGATGATGCCATGCTTGGAGGAGGACCTTGTTAACACCTTGACCACCTTTACCACAATGGGCTAGATCTTCACTTAGGGCTTGGATGAGCCCTAAGTCTTGTGTAATCTAAACCTTTGTATTTCTATTTTTGGGGATTAATATATATTGTTGTGATTAGTGGTTAGCCTAGTGATTGTTAATTTAATTCTTGCTAGTGATTCTCTATTTTAATTACATGTTATCTTATGTGTGATTATTTGGGAATTGATCTCTATACTAGATTCTCTATGTTAGTTGCATGTCTATGTATGATTAATTAAGGATTTAGGGATGGCTAAGCATGGTTTTCATTGAATGGGTTTGTAAATTAATTTGATGGATTATGCTTGATTGTTTAACAATTTAATTTATGTTTGTAGGTAGGTAAACAATTTATGCTTGATTTGATACTCCACACTTATTATTGCAAATTTCATGATTCTCTAGATTGATGTGTGCTCTCATTAGATACTATTGACCTTAAGGATTTCATCCAAGAACAATCTAGTTATTTTGATGATTACAAACCATTAATGGTGTTTAAGGACTTATGTTTACATTGAGTGTTGTAGATTATTCACATTCAAAGGATGACCTCAATGAAGATCATAAAGTCAATTCCAAGTATTCCATTATTCAAGATCACATCAAGGAAAGCTATTGTGACGGCCCAAGTTTTTCAACCCGGTGAGTCAGTGATGAACCGAAAGTTGATCCGATGACGGATCCGAAATGCAGAAGCAAATGATGAAAAGTGACCTCTAGAGATGTACATCATCCCTAAGGCACCAACTTGACTCCCCATAAAGCCATGGAACTAGAATGAACCAAGCAATTAAGCAAGAATGTCAAACCCGATAAGAAATGTACCAAGGGTAAAATGGTAATTCCAAATAGAAATGGATGCCACCATACATACCATTGGAAAGACAACAAAAATTTAATGAAGTTTAACTCAAGAATAACCTGATTCGGAGTC
>JAOTQH010264658.1:0-11034 GCA_025631255.1 Cornus kousa | reverse complement strand
GTTTTGGCCTTTGTTTGTTTTCTTGGGATGCGTTCCCCTTTTGAGCGCCTTTAATGCATTTCTTACTTATCAAAAAATATATATATATATATATATATACATATGAAAAGTAAACAAGCATCTAGAGTTGAAAATTTTATAAAACTTCCCATTGAATTGAAAGGAAATGTTATTTTGGCTGAGCATTCAGAAAGGCAATACACTGTACATGGGAACCCAAATTCCATTAGTAATTTCTATAACAAGAAAACAAACATCAAACCCCAGCCACAAGAAACCAAGCTAAACCCAATAGAAATTTCTGTCATCATTATTAAAAAACACTACGAATATGTTGCATGGACATAGACACACATGCATCTGCAATGTACAAGTGTTCATATACATGTGTATACACTATTATGATAATTACCCTCCCAGAAATTCACTAACTTAATTAAAGCTTCATGTACCTCATTCCTGATATTAAATAGGGTCAAGTGCAGAAAACAACCCAAATGAATCTCCACGTATCACTTTCACCCCCTATTTAATAAAGAGTGCTAATAACCCCCTTATTCTTTTAATATTGTGCGGAAACACCCCTCAAAGAAAAATATGACATAAAGTAACTCTGTAATATCCGTTTTGCCCTTTTACTCTCCCGAAAATGCCCAAGGGGGTGTGTATGCTCATAATCTCAAAGTATGGGGGTGTTATGTGCACATTTAACCCACCTTTAAGGAATGCCCAAGGGGGTGTGTATGCTCATAATCTCAAAGTATAGGGGTGTTGTGTGCACATTTAACCCACTTTGAAGGATTTTTGTCTCACCTTTTCAAAAAAAAAAAAACAATAAAAAATATATCTCTATATATTTCGCCTAACATTGTATTATCTCTATATGAGTTGATGCTTACACATTTCCTAGGACTTAATGCCACCCATAAGTTAGAAAGTTATAATATATGTATTTCTCTTACCGGTCAAATAAAGATAAATATATATATATATATATATATCAAAAAAATATATTTGTTCTCACAATTGTCAGATTAATGGAGAGTATATCATAATGGAATGAAAACCTCAGTTCTTTTTATAATTAAAAAGGAAAAAATTATTCCCAATTAAAATTTTATATATTTATCGTTTTTCATTAAATATATAATTAAAAAATTATATTTATATATATATAATTATACATTTAATTTTTTAAACTTTAAAATTTGCAATAAATTTTCACAAAAATTTATACATATAATTCTTTACATGGCAAAAAATGGGTGATCGAATTCAAAACAACAATAGTTTTTAAGATAAAGGGCAGAAAACACCTCATAGTATGCTTATAGTGCATATCACATCCCTCATGTGCCAAATGGCATCATTTCGCTTTGTGTCCATTTTCGACATTTCATTAAAAATATGTATTTTTAAATAATAATATGTAAAATGTGTATATAAGTGAAATTTAGGCAAACTTTACCTTAAATGTGCTAGGAATGACCTATTTGCACAAATTGAAACTTTAGGGGTGTTTGGTGAACATAAGTGGCGTGATACGTACTATAAACATACTATAGGGGTGTTTTCTGCACTAACCCAATTAAATATGACTGAATCCTATTATGGATTTAATGTAAACCCAACCAAAATTTTTCTTTACAAGTTGAATCATTAAAATTGCAAACTAATATGTCACACAGTCAAAATATCAGAATTTTTATATAGAGCAATAAAGAAGTAAAACACTACCAAGGCTGAACGCATCCAAATAAATTTATGCTCGAAGTGTTATGGGAAATGAGGTTTCAAGTCACTCTCGGGACAAAAGTAACTGATCTTCACATAGAACACATCTTTGCCAAAAAAGAAAGGAAAAGAAAATTAAAAAGGAAAAAAAGAAAACAATGACCACCCTGATGACATACCTTCTGACATGTTTGTTGTCTTTACAGGCAGTACATCTGTGCACTTGACTGAATTCGGCTCAGGACCATATCCAGGCCATTTCTCAGATACCGTGATCACCCCGGGTTCAACCTTTTGTTCAGGCATCTCACATTTCCCATTGAAAGGCTCCATATAACAGAACCTATCAAATTAGATATTTTGATTAATCAATGAGTGCCACAATAGTTAATAAAAAAATACATGCATTTCAAATATATTCTACAGAATATTTAATTACTATCAGACATCCTCAAGAGGTAAACAACACAATCCTTCATACAATTTTAATTGTAAAATTATTTTATCAAGCTCATTCATTGCTCGGAAAAGAAGCTGCAAAGAAGAAGAAGAAGAAACAAAAGAAGATAAAGATGCTACTTCATGTAGCAATGTATGACACATTTTACATCATCAGAAATATACATCAAGCAACAACTAGTGTAAAAACTGATCTTATTCCAGTCAAAACCCCAAACGCAAAATCCCCCAAGGAAAAAAAAAACAAGATGTCGTTGGCCAACATAGTGAGGCATTGAGAGTGAAAAATGAAATTCAAACACAAGCAATAAAGCAACACTATGACAGCATGTCACTTTACATCTCCTTACAATTAATACAAACACTTCATATACATCAAGAGAAATTTTGTTACCCTTAATTGCCCCAGTTCAAAACAAGAAAGATATCTCTTATTTTGAGTGTATATAAATTTTTTTTATTACTTACAGGGCTTTAACAAATCTTTTTTTATTTTTTTTATTTTGTCTTTTATCGTCGAGACGGAGTGGAAGAAGGGAAGAGATTCTCAAATGAGGAAAAGGATCCAATGAATTCGAACACCCCATACAGCAAGTAAATCATTCACCCCAACCCAAAATTCACAACATAAGTAATGATAGTTACACATCAATAGGCCTCGAGTATTGCATAACAAATCATACATTGTAACTAAGAGTCCAGTATATCATTGTTGATAGTTACTAACCGCAAGCCTGAAGAAATACAACTGTGGTATATTAGAACCACGTTCAGCAGACTATACTAATCCAATTAGGTAGTTTTTAAAAGCCCACTATTAAAAGTAGCACATTAATTAACTATGCATGAATTTTGGAACCATACAAAAACCTTGCGGCTGATGGGGAGTCTAATAAGCCCTAAAATAGAAGGGGCTGATCTAGGCCTAAGCGACTTACAGCTGTCAAGCCAACCATAAACCAATATACGATCCCTATGAGTAATAACTATATAAGAGGAAACAAAAATAAAGGTGCCAGCTAACTCAATTTTTAAGGTCATATTGTAATCATACATGGGCCTATGCAGATCCCACTTTCAACCATGTTGGGGCTTTAATTGGTTAAGGGACTGGACCCTATCCTTTACTAAGGACCAAAACAGAAGAAATTTTTTTTTACTTTTAAACACAAACAAAATAAAGAAAAGCACTATGAGGTATGAACTACCATACTTCACAGAACCAAGGAATTATGAAGAAGACGTATTTCGTAGATGAATAACAACTAAATGATCTCAATTGCCATGTTTTACCGAAAGCATGTGATGGAGAGTATTAGAATGCATTAAAAAAAATAACAAAGCAACTCCATGAAAAAACCAGCAAAAGCACATTAGCATGGCAATCAAGTAGAAAGAACTGAGAGTAATCCGCACATGGTATTACAAACACAACACATACACAAAGGCAAACAATAATATTCTGCTTAAAATTTCAATACAGACATTTCAGTTGAAACTGAATACCATTCTTGAGGCAACTGCTTGCTGTCAAAACAAGAGCTCAACATTCTCCACTTCCTACACTTGTCACATTGCACCCATTCATTATCAGGTTTGTGGAGAGTACTACCCTTTCTCTGGAGGAAAGAAGCAGTGTGAAGAAAGCAACTTAGTTAACAACAATAAAAAGTAACATCTGAGATTCAAAGATAGGTCCACAAATTTTTTGAGATCAAATTGATGCAGTTGGCCAAAATCTATAGCTTGTTCATCAGGAATATAGACAATATAAACATGAAAACAAGTTTAGTTGAAGAATTATTGGGGCACAAAGTTAGTTTTCAATTTTCACATGTTTATCGATATGTCTAAACTGAGTAAATGGTGAAAAAATATCATTGTCGTAGTTATTTCTCATAGACAAAGTAGTGAAATATTTCAAAATGACATCTAAACTAGTATTCTTTAACTGCAAAATGATTTATAAACAACTTTTACATAAGCACACAAACAGGTTTACATGGCAGTCGGATTTTTTAAATTCATCTGGTATTATTGATCCTTTCTTTTAGAACAACAGCCATTAACTTGCAACGTCAGTCATCAATTCTGCTTGAAGTGTACTATTCTTTTTTGTGTTTGAAAATTCAAACAAAGTAACCTGGACCTAAGGGTGGCAAATCGTGTTAACGGGTCATGTTTGCATCGTGTCAAGTCAAGGGTACTCTTTAATATCTGGCAACCTGAACACCACCCTCCCACACAACCAGTGTAACCTATTTAAATAGACACAACCCAATAAATTAAACAGGTTATTAGAGTTGAGGCAATTATGACACGAACATCATTAATGTCAACCCAATCCAGCAAATTCTGTGTTGGGTTCAAGTAGTGTAGACTTATCCAATACAATTTTGCAACACATACCCAGATCCCACCATGTTGTTTGGCCAAGAAACTTAACCCTAAAATAAAAATCAATAAAGTACAGAAACTTTTCTGAGTCTAGTTACAATATTTATTTCACACACAAAATTCTTTCAACATAGAGAGTTCAGATATCACAATGTAGTAGGCAGAGGCATATAGTCAACAATATGGTAAAAAGTTGAAATAGAAAAGCAAGGTGCAAAGGATTAGTTACCACTTTTAGTGTATCAATATATTTGGACCAGTATTGATCTGAAGTTTTACCCAGCCAATCTTCCAGCTGGGCATACAATTCACAGTCCTGGAACCCTTGTTTATTGCTATGAACCCATACGTGACCATTACAATCACTCTGTGAAAGGAAGAAAAGGAACCAGGGCCTTAGAGTGCAATAATAAGATAAAAAATAATAATAATTACTTACAAAATAAATAAATAAATAAAAATTCTTCAACAGAGAAATTACCACAATTCTATTTAGTATGCTATTGTGCATCTAGTTAAGCAACAAAATTACACTGTATCCTTTCGAGTATCAGACAAAAGGGTATCAATTTATTTTATTTTATAATATGGTTGTGTAGTCATTAAGCGTGAGGGCGGGCCTTGGCGCAACGGTAAGGTTGTTCGACTGTGATCTAAAGGTCATGGGTTTGAAGCAAGAAAACAGCCTCACTGCGTGCAAGGGTAAGGCATATATACATCAGACCCTCCCAGACCCCACAATGGCAAGAGCCTACTGGGCTAGCCTATACTCACTGGTTACACAATTATATTGACATACGTCAACTTCATTTTCTTTTCCATTAAAACCTCTATATTGTGTTGTTTCCAGGTCTAAAGGGATCTAACAAACACATATCAAATAAACTAACAATTATAGAGAAATACTGCAAAAAATAGAAGCACGAAAAGAAAGAAATGGCCAAAATTACTAGTTCAAAGTAACTTTTATACCATTAAATCAGTAACATCTGTAACACCAATTACCCCACGACCAATATCTGCACTATGAATCATGCGACCAACCCTCTTGTAAGCCTACAAGAACAAATATACGATAAGTTAGAAAAACATGACATCCGACATCAAGTATGAGGAGAACACACCTGGTTAATATAACAATTATACAAGAAAAATCAATCAAATTCAAGATATAAATTCCAAAATTTTGATCCATTCCATGCCGTAATCACATTCTTCAACAGAAATTATGGGGAAATCCAGAAGAAACAACCACAGTTCTGAAAACCAATGACTCATATCGAATCTTGACCCACGTCCAGGTTTCAACCTTTTTAAAACTGAATCTTATGTCTACTATTTCTGGTACAATTAAAGTTTTTCTACCCTAGGTCCTAATTTTTTTACTTCAACTCATATATAACAAATCTCAGGTATACAACAAACAATAACACATGTAAGGAGAAGAAAATTAATTTAACTAAAAAAGAGAAATGACAAAAGAATGACCGAACATGTTGGAAAGTAAGAATATGATATCCTATGATTTAACAAATGAAATGTGATATTCGAAGAATGTACCAAAGCACTAGGGCAAAGTAAAACGCATGTAAAAAATATCACTTCAGGCAGGTAAAAAGGACGAGAAATAAACCTATAAATTCACTACGATAAATATATATTTATAGGCAAAATTTAATGTCATGCTAATCATATAAAGAGTCAGCCCCAATGAGTTCAACTAGGAAACATAGAGAGTACCTCAGTATACCTTTCTGAAAATTTCCGCTCAAATCAAACAAAATTAACACATGCAGGTAGAGAAAATCAAAAGTATATCATATTCAAATCAGCAATAAAGGAATGAGGGAGCACAAAAATGGATGAAGACTTTAAAATCAAAATATTAAAAATCTAGATGAACTAATCAATCTATATGGTGTAAAAAGTTTGAGGGAGAAAGAAAATAACACGAACAGATTTAGTCAACTTTTGCAATAAAATACCTACATCATAAATAAATAAATAATATTACAAAAATAACCAGAATGAATTGCATAATCATACTAAATAAAAAATTATACAAAAGTTGAGTGGTCGTTGCAGAATCATGGAGCTAAAGCACACCTCAATCAAGCGGCCATGCCAATACAAGAATACTCCACAATTTGCTTGCTCCAATTCTAATTGACAGCGACCGAGAGTTAGTTGAACAGGTTTTCCCATGATAAAACCATTTTCCACAACAGTTTTATTGAGAGATTTTGCTAATGGACGACTTTTAACCTGTTGAAAAACATCAAACCAATTTAATCTCCCACAAACCTACATGAATGACATCATCTAACCAACAATAAAAAGGAAAAACATGCAGTTACCAATGATCCTTGAACATATATCTTCATTCTTGGATCTAAGAAGATAACTTCTAAATAAGATCGAAGTGAATAGTCTAAAGGCACCTGAAACCAAAGAAGGCACAAAACCAAAGCTAAATATACAGCATCATATATTGCTAACAAAAGAGACCACCTGCTGTTAGCTTGAGTGGTAATCCAGCCACCCTCAAAAGAAGATGTATGCTAGATCTATGTCCTCATTGGTGCTGGAAGGGGGTGTGTGTTTGTGACATACTATACGGATCAAAAAAAGGACTCGAGGCATGCATTTGAGTATGTGTCGCACTGAACAAATCGAAAGAGAAACCCCAAGGGGTTGGCCTAGTTGGAAAAGACTTGGGCCCTCGTGCCTCATGAAGCATTAGGTCTCATGATCGATTCCTACTAGGTGCAACAATTCCTTGGAGGGGGTGCGTGTGAGTACCAACTAGGGAAAAACAAATCGAGAGAGAGAGAGAGAGAGAGAGAGAGAGAACCCACTATACGACTTGTCTGGCCTGGACGAGATCTGATTCGTTTGGAACGAATCAGTATGTCACCTTGGTGGAAGGAACTCCCACCACTAACCCCAGTCTCCCATTTCAGGCTATAATCTGAACCCCATTTATCCAAATTCCATATGTAAATTTGTGTTCCTGTACTACGTCCACTGAACAATCCAGCCTTTTCTCCAATCAGATACTTATTGAATGGAGAAAAATTCTTAATATCCTTCAAATTGTTCTTTGCTAAAACTTCAGTTTGTACACTAGTGTCCACTTCCATAAAATTTCCCTTCCTGCAGTAGCTCACAATGGGTATCTCCAGATTCTGCAAAGAAATTATACATGAAGTAGAATTCAATAGAACAATAAAAATAAAGCAAAAGGACCAATGAAAATAAATGCATACATCTTTTCCTTCATTTAGCGACTGGGAAAGGAAAGCTATAGATCTGGAATTAGCAGTCTGGGTCAGAACCAATGCATCCTTACCAAGTCTCATTGCTCCAGTCTGAGAAAACAATTGTCCATAATCAGAAGATCACAGAAACATATACAGCTGCAAGCATAATATAAGTACTTGTAATTGTAGCACAGGATTCAAAGAAAAATAAAAGGATAGCATTAGTCAAGAGAATAAAAGAAGAAAAATGCATAGATAACTATGAATGTGTGGTGTTTGGGGGGGGCTGCGGGTGGAGATGGAATTATAAAAAGAAGAGGAAGGTGAGCATAAATTCAATTACTTGCTTTATACAAAAGTTAGAAGCAGAACCGTAGATCACAAATTTTATTTTTTTTTGGAAGGTTTAAACCAAACACACACACCCATACCCATATTACCTAGTGGTGCTCAAACTCTCCACCTCTCGTTTGGGGAGGAGAGATAACTAGACACTAACTTCTAATCAATTTCCTTATACATAAGGAAGGGAAAAGGGAAAGTTATGACTGGTAAATAACATCTTCTAATTTGTCTCAATCTCCTTCCATTCTATTTCTCAAATTCAAATTGTAATGCAAACAAAAGAAAAAAGGAAAAAATGATTCCCCCAAAGAAAGCTTATATCCACCCCCTTATTCAGAATATGCTGCACATGTTATATATAGGGAAATCCTCATTGTCTCTACCTGTGGAGGGAGATCAAGCTTTCAACGAAACAATTGAGGAAAATAAGGAAGATTTGAATCAATAGATGCTCCTTGTCTTGACCAAACTCTCTCCTAAACTGCCATTCTTGCTATTATAGGATCAATGTCTAAGTAAAAATATATATTTTTTTTTCATTGGCACCTCACTCACACACATATTTTGTCCTTTAGAGTTTCGAACTCTCACCATTCTCTTTGAAAAGTAGAGAAGATACATTAGTGATTAGACCACTTGAACATTCATAACTGCACTTGGATAAATGTGTGCGTATATATGAACTTTTTTTTTTTTTTTTATGAAATATATATATATGAATTTATGAAGTAGATAAATGAGAAGAGAACTCTTGGGCTATCAATGACACCATTGCTCTAATGGTACAGTCTTTTATATGCAACATACCGATATTTCAAAATTTGGGCCAGTGGTATTGGGCTTGGGCTATCAGATATAATAGCAGGGGTTCACAAATGGGCTCTCTGGTTTAAATTGTTCTGTGTTTTAGACCAAAATGGATTATGACTAGGCCATATGTTATAAGTATACTTTATCTATGTGTTTCAAGTATGTTTTAAGGTGGGCAAAATGTTCCCTCCGCTACAGTGATGTTTTGGGCCAATATTAGTTAAAACAAGATAAACACTTTAAATGGTGTTTCAGAAATTGGCCCAAATTTTGACTTGGTTGTGTGGCTCTGTTGAAAATAAAACAGTCCACGCCAAACATACTTTGGGCTTCAAAATAGAAACTGTAACGGACCTGCAACAAAACAAAACAAAACAAACCAACACACATTATATACCAGACAGACGCTAACATTAAAGTGTCACATATAGGCCTTTATGGCCAACTACCGTTTCATACATATTTGTACAACTTATTTTAACTTTCAAAATATATATATATACACTCATATGACCAAAATCACTCAATATGTATGTACATTTCACACATATTTCCTGTCACCAATATAAATTGTATTATTATTTTCTCTTTTAAGTGGTAAAAATTGAATACCTAAAACCATTATCACTCATTCATTACGTGTAAAATCACTGCTGTGGTAGGCAAATTACAAAATATAACAGCCTTCCTTCCATGAACAAAAATAAATCATGCAGACCTAACAAATAATATAATTAATAAATAGACTAGTACTGATCAGCCCATCGATCCGTTGGTGCGAGGCTAGCTAAGTCCTAATAATTAATTAATTAATTACACTGATACATTTTTAATGAAGCACCAAAAGGAAACTGTTTATTCAAGTACTTCTAATATCTTCTTTCACATGTTATCAGTGGGGAAGATGCCCAACTCCTTAAAGACCTGAGTGCAGTCAGGAACCCTCTCCTTGGTCATGAAGCCGAGAGGGTTTGCTTTTCGCACCTCAGAAGCGATGCCATTGTTTGATGTGAGGCTGATTCTCGACGAAAATTTGGTCCGTTCATCCTTGCTGATCTCCTCACAATCAGGCTTCCCGCTTTTCACAAGCGACACCTCGCATATCTCCTCCTCGTGTTCTCCTTCTACCGGTAACCGATACACGCCTGACTCGTTCGTGTCACCCTCCACCCTGTATTTTATCTCCCCACCTGCTCTGTCTCTGCATTCCAACCGTACCTTTGCTCCTGCATGCAACCCATGCATTAATATATAAGAATTAATGAAAAAATGATACTCTTTTTTCTTTTTCTTTTTTTTTTTCTTTTTTTTTTTTAAAACATGCGGCTAATAAAATGATACTTGGTTTAACTATATAGGCCGATATTACATGCATGCATGTTTTTATTGATTTGGACAGAATTACTTTGATGTTGCTACTTTGATGTTGCTGCTTCAAGGTAATGGTTTTGGAAGCAAAAATTGTACTAATGAATAACATGTAAAATGAAGGTTAGATAAGAACATGTGTACCTGAAATTACTTCGCTAATTCTGGTTACGAATTGAGTTCGACAATTGTCACAATAAACCTCACCCTCTACGTGGAATTTAGGATCGGCCGAGAGGGCGATGCTGAGGAGAGAGAAGAGGTAAACAGCACCGGCAAAGAAGGTCACTACAGCCTGAAAAGATTTTGCCATTGTTGTTTTGAATGGTTGAGGACCGAGTTATTTTGGATAATATATATAAGCTTTTATGTTAATTAGAAAGGAGGGCTTTCTTTTATATAAAGAGTTCGTTATTTTTGAGAGGTTGCCATTTCTGTTTGGAAGTTATTTTTCTGATATTATATACCTCTGGTTCTCGTGTGGTTGGAAAAAATTATTTGACCCACTCTTGTGTTTTATATTCCTTTTTTCTAATTTTAGACCAAAACCATTTTTCATCATGTATCAAAAGGCAATTTCAGTGCATTTCTTTACACAAAGGACTCCATTTTCAACTCTTTGGTATATATTTCTCATCGAGTGTGAATCATACATGTT
>JAOTQH010264647.1:0-11035 GCA_025631255.1 Cornus kousa | reverse complement strand
TTATAGAAGTTTTTAAGTTACAAATTTTCCTTATAATAAACACTCTCTTCCCTTATCTCATAACAAACAAAATAACGTTTTATCTCATTCATCTATTCTTCTCTCCCTTCCATCCAATTTTCTTCCTTCCTACCAAACACAGCATCATACACAATTTTCATCACAAATATTTTAAATGGACCCCAAAAGTTAGCAGCTCATATGAAAATAAGATTAGCACTACAACTTGTAAAAAGTAAAATGGGAAAACTTAGATAGCCCAACCTCCTCAAACATCTTTATTGTCGATGATTTTGATGCACTCACATGGAAGTCCACAAAGTATGCAGCGTCACTGCCAAAAGAAAGGTACGTTAGGACTGAAGCTGAGAGAACAACCCACGTAAATTGTAAAATTCATTAAGGTAAGACCATAATTTGTAATGCTAATAATTGCCACATAATAAGATGAAGAAAATACTAGTAGTTATCATAATAGCATACAACTAAATGTGATATTTTCTATTCATTTCCATTAGAAACATACATTTCTTTTGTAAGCGAAGTGAAAACCTCAACACTCAATTTCTTTCTCAAAAAAACAAAAAACAAAAAATAGGAAAAAGAAAATCTTGACTGTTGTAGAGCACTCATAAATACTCGCCATTGCGAAATTGGTGAAGAGTTAATAGGCACAAAATGAACAAACTGCAACTTGCAAGAGAGACTCATATAAGCAAAGAAACCACAATTGCTATGGACTCTTCTTTAATTTTTTTTGACGCAAGAGTTACATAATGTTGACTTTGAGCCAAAATGATCTTTAACCTGAGTTCACACTTTGAATGAAGAGAATGCACAGCCTTCTTCTTTGGATAGTTATCAATTTAAAAAAATTTACACGTTCATTTGGAGTTCTTCTTTATGAGTTGGCAATTACTTATCAATATGTCCATAAAATAAAGACAGCCAATATGCAGATCTTTATTCTTCTTTGATCAGTTCAGTAACACATGCTCCAACCTGGCCTTACCTCATCCCTGGGGGTGGCAAGAGATATGGCTAATATCAAAAACTTCAAATCTACAAAAACAAATACATTCTCGAAGTAGCAAACATTGGACACGAATAAAATCTGTGAATATGGTTTAAACATGAATATAATTTACAAAGGTCGTGCAAGAATGAGAGAAAGGCCAATGGTTGAGGGAGAGTAGAAGGGCATATTTGTTTATGACAAACAAAAATCGCCAAAATGAGAAACATGGAAAATAGGATTCATGCAGCACTGTCTATAAGTTGGGACAAAAGGCACTGTTGAGTTGAATATTCATAGTATCTCCAATCTTAACACTCAACCGAAGCCATAATACAGGCTGATTGGTGACCTTCAGTGACACCAATGAAACATCAAAAAGAAAGAAAATAAAAATAAAAAGGGCAAACAAGCAACTCAAGTCAACAAAGCCTTTTCCCACTATTTGGGGCCAGTTAAATTAATACATTCTCATCATTCCACTCTAAGGCCTTACCTTCAGTTAAGACCACAATATAGAAAGACAAGCTTAGATTTAGTTGGCTATTTCAAAACAAAATAAAAATCCAGCAAAAATTTAGAATGAGCAGCTGTTGAAGGAGCAAAAACAGCTCTAGAAATAGCCCTTCTCCTAACAAACAAAAAGCATATAAATTGCCCGAGTAAATTAAAAAGTGCAGAAAAATTTCCTTAACGTGAAACTCTTGACTGCAGCACACCTGCAGCATCTAAATATCCACACATATACTCAAAGATATGTACACATAGATATATACATGCATTATCCCTATGCGATACATAGATAACCTCGTAAGTCCAACTGCCTGTTTCAATAGTGGCTTCACAACTCAAGTTCTTTGAGTTTGAAGCAGAAGAGGTTAAACAACCACAGCATACAATTACAATTAGGACGAATATAACGAGATAAAAAAAGGGTATAGCCAAAGAGGCTAGTCAAGAACGGTTGGTCACATCAAAGACAAAAGCCTTACCTTTTGCTAAGCAACATAAGCCCCATCATGAGCTCCATATAAGTACAGTGAATATATACAGGCTAAAAATTCCTAACAAATCTGAAGGATTTATGAGATTTAACTGAAAATTCTGACAAATTAGGATAATCAGAATCAATTAATGTTTATATGAAAATTAGCAAGAAAAACACATGGGAATTTTTTTTCAATATGATGGACAAATGAATATTAACTCAATTCACAATACCACATTCTCTGGTTAATTTATGTTTCAAAAATCAAGAGACAAAAATCAAAATACTTTAGTGTGTTTCGCTCTTACGTATAGTCAAAGATATCTTCCAGGTGGTTCATCAGGTTCTTCACGAATTGCTTCGCGCAATACTCAGAAGCAAAGGCCATTTCATTTATATGTCCATGGGGATAATCGAATTCTTGAGTTTGTCCCATAACTATAATGAACAGATTAAAAGGCATTAGGTCCACATATCCTTTCATCAAGAGACAGCAACACTAGCGGATGCACGTAAGCAAAAGTACAGGCAAAGACAATGCAAAGTATAGACATAGATTCGTGTGTTTGTAAATACTATCAGAATGGATTCTGTTTTCAGCAAGAATCTGATTACATTTATATTCCTGTAAAAAAGAAATCTAGTTGTCTCTATAACGATACCAAAACTAATTGCGTTCCTCCAAAGTCAAATCCCAAGCTATACAGGGGTTCTAATAGGACACAATGATTTCCCCAGAAATGGGGTCAATTAACATGGTTCATTGAGCACATATAATTGAGAGTTGACATATAAGTTATAACATCACTCTGACAAGAAATATATGCCAAAATTTGTATTAATCTTTTATTATTTCTTTTTGCTCTCGGTAAAAGGTGGGATAGTTTGAATGGGGGTTGGGAATGATAACACCATAGAATTAAAGCACTGTAGTAAAATATGTGCATGTGTCTGTTTGCATTGTACTCCTCTCAACACTTCCAACTGGGGTAATAACTAATAAGCTTCCGTAGCACTATTATCTGTCAAAATTTCAACAGAAACATAATTTAAAATTTTCACAAATTTTGATTGTCAAAAGTCTTGAAACTATTAATTCTCTGCAGAATTTAATTCTAAATGACTTTTTTATTATAAAATGAACTCGCAAAAATCATTTTGGGTGCAACACAATTGAGTTGTTGGCATGTTGCACGGCGTATGCAAATGTAAACAAAACCATATTAGTCTTGATAAATCCAAGGAGCTAGATAGAAGGACAAGGTACAAACTCAACATCTAGCTTTACTGTGACAATGCCATTAGACCAGACCTTCTGAGAAGGCATTAGTTGACCCCATAATTTAGAGTTTCTTAAAATTTCCCAGAATTGTGTATCAAAGGTAAAGCATCCATGAAGATAATGACTGTTTGACTTGCTTTATTTCACATAATATATTTTAAAACTGACTAATCTATTGGGAAAGAAAAAATTACAAAAAAAATGTCTCAATTTAAAGGACAACACAAGAATTGTGGTCATAGCTAGATGTGAAAATTAAAAACATAAGGAATCAAGATTGATTGAATAGAATACAGAAACATCGGAATGAGAAATTGAACAGCCTAAGACTACAAATGAAATGGCAGAGAAGGGGAGAAAAGTACCGAATTCCATAGCTAGATGTGATTAAAAACATAAGGAATCAAGATTGATTGAATAGAATACAGAAACATCGGAATGAGAAATTGAACAGACTAAGACTACAAATG
Source organism: Cornus kousa (assembly GCA_025631255.1). Taxonomy (NCBI): domain Eukaryota; kingdom Viridiplantae; phylum Streptophyta; class Magnoliopsida; order Cornales; family Cornaceae; genus Cornus; species Cornus kousa. The sequence continues at coordinate 7,280 of JAOTQH010264647.1, read as the reverse complement.
AAATGACAGAGAAGGGGAGAAAAGTACCGAATCCCATAATTCGATTTCCAGGAGCTTCGGCAACAAGGAAGTACTGAGGCCACCACGCCAAGAAGTGCCTGTAGCCTTCCACACCGTGCTGCACTCATCACAAGATATATATACATTTATATATATATATATGTATGTATATGTTTCAAACCCTACTCTTATATCGATCCATTAACTCAATCAAGAAAGCAATAATAAGATATCACTTACTGTTATAGTGAAACGCTCAAGATTTACAGTTGACAATCGGAGAAAATCGTTGCAGCAGAATTTTCGAATTGTCGTCATCTCTCTCTCTCTCTCTCTCTCTCTCTCTCTCTCTCTCTCTGTTTCTCGCTCTCTCTCACACACACACTGTGTGTGAGAATTGTAATAGAATGCGCCAGTGCGGGAGAAAACACTTCCCTCTGCGTTTTTAAACATTGGGCCCAATGACGGTCTACCTGACCCAGCCACAGACAAACTGCTTTGCAGTTTGCACTACAAGAGCATGTTTGGTTTTTTTATTTTTATTTTTTTTGAAAACTCTAAAAATAAAATAATTTATAAAATTTGCACAAATATGAAATATGTGATTTTTTTTTTCCTAAATACACAAGTACGTGATTTAGTGGTATGAGTGGATCACCACATCATTCAAAGGCTCTGGAGATAAAATATTTACGAGAAAAATATATATTAAAAAAAAAAAATTACAAGTCATTTTTTTTAACTTTTTGATGTTTGGTTGTCATAAAATATTTACAAGAAAAAAATATGTATTAAAATCTAACAAAAATAACTTATTCATCATTTTTTCGTCAAGTTATCTTACACGCCTCCCCTGATAAACTATACTTCAACATTGACCTACACATTTGCCAAATACCGAAAAAGTCAAAATAAAAAATATATATATTTTACCAAAAAAAAAAAACTTTTTCGAAAAAAATATTTTACCTAAATGTGGAGGATTCAAGTCTCTTCAATGACATTGTGAGAGTTCTTTGCTATACATACATATATATGTATATATAATTACAAAAAAAAAAAAAATTAATTAAAAAAAAACTGTTTTAATAAACTCTTTTTCAAAGACTATAGTGAAAAGATTTTACTTAAAAAATTTTAGTTTTAATTCTGTGAGAGCAGAACCTTATTTTTATAAATTAAACCTTCTGTTATTTGAAAATAGTTTAAAGAATAAACATTTTATTTGAAAAAAAATTCCAAATCATTATTTTTATTAAACTTTTAAATATAACAAGCTAAATTTATCAAAATATTCGTAATTATTTTGAACATTTCATTTCTAAAATTTTAATGTTTCAGTCCTTATTAGAGTTGAAACCTTAATATTTTCTTAATCCACAATTAAATTTTAAGCATATTGAAAAGAACATACATCTCAAATGTTTTATGACTGAATTGAAATCCATACATGCAAATATCTGGAGTCACCATATGCATTTTTATTAAAAACATAGACAAAAATTACTTACTGATACTATAAATAATTGCACAAAAACCATTCATTTCAAACCATTCAATCCAAATGGAACCTTATAAAGTTGAAAATGTAAAATCGAGCACCATTTAATTAAACATCTAACAAAAAGGATCAACATAAAAATAAAGTACATTCATATTCATATATCACATTTCTCATTAGATCATAACTAAAAAATGTACCAGCAGTATATACACATCCATGCATTTCGATCAAATTCTCTTGCTAAAGTTTCACAAGTATCAGTCTTCATCTACATCATCCGCAATCGTCATTTACTGTGTATGGTTCGAAGAAGAAAAAAAAAAAAAATCACATCAATGTATCTACCACCAGGCCCTATATGCCTAATTCCCGGATCTTCATATCAATGCATTTCGATCAAATTCTCTTGCCGAGGGTTTTCACCAGTATCTGTCTTCATGTTCATCATTTACTGTGTACAGTTCATCAGGAGCATACGAAGATTTATCTCGAGGGGGGATGAGAGATTTCTTTTCTACATCCCGAGATAATGCTTTCCTGTAATCTGTAAACAAATCACAAATCAGAGGTGATTGGCAGTACAAGTTATAAAGCAGAACAGGAATTTCAATATTGAAATAGAGACTCACTTAACGCGTCTTCGTTGCTGATATAGTAGCCCTTCAACCGTTTATAGACTACATAACCAAACTGGAAAAAAGAAGGGATAAATTTTATAGACAGCAATACAGGAAATTTCATCTATTCTTGATTTACCATGCACTTCCATTTATAAACCACCTGTAAAATAATTTTCGGTAATGCAACATTTGAAGATTATTATTAATTATTGAACCAGTTGTCTTCTTAGCACAAAACAATATAGGAAAGGTCAACAATAGAAAATAAGATTATAAACCATCACATAGTAGGTGTTTGCCCAGCAAGTTCAATTACTGGCCAAAAGAATCTTGAAATTCAGTACAACAGAAAATAAAGAGTGCTCATGACTCTTGTTCTAAGAGAGACCTCTTGATAGTATTTTATCATGTGTGCGCGCGTTTGTGTGTGCGCACACATATAAAAACTAAATCCAAAAGTTTCTGGAGTTCTGTTGCAAAAAAATGTTGTTCAGTAAGGAGGTTTACAAACCAATTGGTGGTACAGTTACTGAAGTGGATAGAAGAGCCTTAAAAAGAACACATATACACAATTTTCATCACAAATATTTTAAATGGTCCCCCAAAGTTCGCAGCTCATATGGAAATAAGATTAGCTCTACAATTTGTCAAAAGGAAAATAGAAAAACTTAGATAACTACTACCTTCTCAACCATCTTTACTGCCGGTGAGAATGATGCTTTCACATTGATCTCCACAAAGTATGTAGCTGCACTGCCAAAAGAAAGGTACTTTTAGGACTAAAGCTGAGAGAACAACCCACGTAAATTATAAGATTCATTAAGGTAAGAACATAACTCATAATGCTAATAGCTGCCACATAAAAAGATGAAGAAAATCTCAATACTCAATATTTTTTCTATAAGAAAGAAAAAAAAAGGGGAAAACATGAATCTTGTAGAGCACTCCTAAATACCCGCATTCCATCGGAAACACACATTTCTTTCATAAGCGAAGCGAAAACCCCAACAGTAAAGTTTTTCCTATTAGGAAAAAAAATGGAAAAATTGTAAATCTCATATAGCACTCCTAAATATTGTAGAGCACTTAACATGCACAAAATGAATAAACTGTAACTTGCAAGAGAGTCATAAGTAAAGAAACCACAATTAAATGTTTACATGCTATGGACTCTTGTTTAGTTTTTTTGAGGTAACAGTTAAATAGTGTTGACTTTGAGTCAAAATGATATATACATATAGATATATACATGCATTATCCATATGTGCTACATAAATAACCTCGTAAGTCCGACTGCCAGTTACAATTGTGGTTTCACAACTTAAGTTCTTCGAGTTTGAAGCAGAAGAGGTTAAACAACCACAATTTAAGACTAGTATGAATATAACGGGATGGAAAAGGATATAGCCAAAGAGACTATTCAAGAACGGTTGGTCACATCAAAGACAAAAGCCTTACCTTTTGCTAAGCAACATAACCCCATTATGAGCTCCATATAAGTAGAGTGAATGTATACATGCTAAAAAAATAACAAACCTGAAGAATATATGAAATTTAACTGATCAATCTAATAAATTAGGATGATCAGAGTCAATTAATGTTATATTAAAATTAGCAATAAAACGCATGAGAAAGATTTTACAATATGATAGACAAATGAAGAATAACTATATTCACATACTTTAGTGTGTTTATAAATCAGAATACTTTAGCGTGTTTAGCTCTTACATCTGGTCAAAGATATCTTCCAGCTGCTTCATCAGGTTCATGGTGATTTGCAGCGTCTCGGAAGAAAAAGTCACTGCTTTTATAATGCCATACCAATACTCATCATTTTTGTCCGGTTTTCCCATAACTACAATGAACAGATTAGAAGGCATTAGGTCCACGTATCCTTTAATCAATTATTAGCACTATTAGAGGATGGACGTAAGCAAAAGTACATGCAAGGGCAATGCAAAGTATAGACATAGATTCATGATTTTGTAATTTCTATCTGAATACTTATGTTTTTAGCAAGAATCTGATTAAATTTTTATTCCTGTTAAAAAAGTAACCTAATTGTCCCTATAAAGATACCAAAAGCTTATCAGGTTCCTACAAAGTCAAAGCTCAAGATATAGGGGTTCTAAATCTAATAGGACCAAATAATTTCAATTCCAAAAATAGGGTCAATTGACATGGTGCTTTGAGCACATACAATTGAGAGTTGACATATAACATCACTCTGACAAGAAATATATGCCAAAATTTGCATTTATATTTTCTCTTTATTTATTCTTTCGGCAAAAGATGGGATTGTTTGAATGGGGATGGGGGTGGGGGATGAACACTATAGAATCCAAGCAGTGTAATAAAAAATATGCATATGTGCATGTGGGTCTGTTTGCATTGTACTCCTCTCTACCAGTAACACTTCCATTCCAACTGGAGCAATAAACAATAAGCTCCTGTATCACTATTTTCGATCAAAATTTCAACAGACAAACACAATTTAAAATTTTCAAAAATTTTGATTGTCTAAAATCTTGAAACTATTAATTCTGTGCATCATTTATTCTAAATGACTTTTTAATTATAAGAGAACTCACACAAATCATTTTAGGTGCAATGCAATTGCATTGTTGCACAGCATATACACATGTAAACAAGAAAACACCACCCATGTTTGTCTTGATAAATTTGACGAGCTAGGTAGAAGGAGAAGGTCCAAACCCAGCATCTAACTTTACTGTGACATGAATGCCATTAGACCATACCTGCACTTTTTTCCGCTAGGAAGCAAAAAAAATTACCATTGCACATAGCAGTTTCCATTACACGATCACCATTCAAAGTGAACAAGTTTATATTTTACTAGACTAGTTGTAATTATACATATGTGTATATATATTAAAGAAAACACGAGTTCACTAATAATAGATATCCTTGTTACAGAAAATTATATTTTCCATTCCTTACTTATCTAATTATGTTATTAATACCCAAACTGGGAAAAAAAAAAAAAAAAACAAAAAAAAACAACTTCTAACCGACTATCTTTAACCTATCTTCACAATTTTGTAAACCATTCTTGTGTCCAAAACGAAATGCTCTATCTATAGCAGTAAAGCTACTTTGATAATTTATCTAGTGAGCATGAATTTCTTATTCTGTAAGCCCTACCTAATCTTTTGATTTCTAGATCTCATGCCAAGTAGGTGGATAATCACTAGCCCTATATTGATGACCATGTCTAAAGAGTTCTCTCTCTCTCTCTCTCCCCCTTTTTTTTTTTTTCTTTTTTGGAGTTAATGTAGCTCAATAATAGGTTCTGAAGGGGCACAACCCATAAACTTATACAAAAGATATACCCAGTCCACCTTATACAAAGAATCTGTAATTAATACATGTCCAAAATTTGTTGACTAGAGGGATTTACTCTTCCTCTTAACCGCTACGTGAAACACCAAAAATTTGCTTTTTTAATCCGTTGTTCAACTCTTCCGCCCATCAAAATGGTTCCCATTCTGTTCCCCAATGTGGGGAATTTGACATCAATTCTTTTTCTTCATTCTAATCCTAATGCACCCTCTCCACCTGTCATCACCATCCCGAGTAATACTGGAGTGACCCAAAATGACACCAAGATACGGGAGCAAATGTCTCTGGCCATATTTAACAATGAATAAGAAAATGCTCCAATGTATTTTTCATCTTACTAAGAGTTCCCAATATGATTTCTTCTATGAAGGAAGCCTTCTCAAGTGATGCAAAACTTAATTTAGTAAAGAGAAGAAATTTTATCCATGTATATTGGTATAGGTGCAGATGTGAGTTATTTATTTAAAGAGAACTATGAGAACTAAAAATTGGCAATTGTTTTTCTAGTAATGATAAAATAAAAACTACAAAATGCTATCCATTCACAAAAGAATAGCCCTTATTGCAACACATTTTGCCTATATATTAGGATTCCATTAACTTACTACAGCGAAAGATATATAAATAATTATATATGCGTAAGAGGATATTCATGTGAACTGATGTTTCTTGCACTAGTCTAATCTATTTCCAACTCATTCCCAAATAATTTTTTTCATTCCTGTCAAGTATAAAATCATGAATCCGAAAATTAATACTAATCAAACTATTTGCATGGTAAAATCGGATTATAACTAATTCCACTTTCTGCAAATGTCTCAAATCTCAATGTTTCTTGCACTAGTCAATCCCATTATTTATTTTTTGTTTCAAACCCATAATTTAAAGTTCTCAACTGTATATCAAAGGAAAAACTTCCAAGAAGACATGACTGTTTAACTTGCTTTATTTCACATAGTATAATTCAAAATTTTGACTCCTCTGTTCAGAAAGAAAAAATTTCAAGAACAATACAACAATTGTGGTCATAGCTAGATATGAAAATAAACAACATAACATGATTTTGAAAAGCAAAAGTGTTGCATAAGGAACCAAGATTGAATGAACATGAACTCATGTCTCTGACAAATAATACTAATCAAATTATTTGCACGGTAAAATTGGATTAGAACTAATTCCACTTTCTGCAAATAATACTAATCAAATACTACTAATTTGCACGGCAAAATCAGATTAGAACTGATTCCACTTTCTGCAAATGTCTCAATGTTTCTTGCTTTATTTCTCACAGAAAAGGGAAAATTTAAAGGACAATGCAAGAATTGTTACATAAGGAACCAGGATTGATTGAATAGAAAACAGAAACATCGGAATGAAATGGCAGAGAAGGAGAGAAAAGTACTGTAACCCGTGATTTGCTTTCGGGGGTCTTCGGCAACAAGGCAGTACTCAGTCCACACTGCCAATCTGGACATGTAGAATCCCGTATCGAACTGCACTTATCGCACAATATATATATATATATATATGTTTGTTTCAAACCCTCCCCTTTTTTTATCGATCCATTAACTCAATCAAGAAAACAATTAACAGAAATGGATGAAATAAGATAGCACTTACTGTTGTAACGAAATGATTAAGATGTATAGACGCGCATTGGAGAAGATCGTTGCAGCAGAATCTTCTAATGGTCGTCATCTCTCTCTCTCTCTGGCTCTCTCTTTCTCTCTCTCTCTCTTGCACTGTGTGAAATCACTGAAATGTGTGATAGAATGCGCCAATGCGGGAATCAA
>JAOTQH010264646.1:0-20612 GCA_025631255.1 Cornus kousa | reverse complement strand
ATGCAAACCCAATGACATGAGCATGCATAAATAAATGATCACAATATAATGAAATGGGAACTTAGCACAATAATCAACAAGCATGATCTCATACATCATTATAGCATGCTAGTAGTATCATAAACATGAAGGAACTCATTTCATAGACATGCTTTTCATTCCATCAAATTTAACACAAATTCACATAACTTAGCACATTTGCAATTAATTCATTTTAAACAAGAATCAAAGCAATTAAACATGCTAAAATAGGATTCAAGAAACATAATTCATTATGGAACAAGACTTCATGGCTTAAGATGCCCCTACCTCAAAATGCACCAAAATCCCTAGAAATGGGTCTTGAATTCGAAATCCAAAGGGTGCTTAAAACTGGAAATTGATGGTACTAGTGCGTAGAGCTCATTGTGCTCGCCGTTTTGCCTCAAACGGTTCCCAATTCCGACAAGTATTGAGAGAGAATTCAAAATCCAAAGTTTTTGAAGCAAAAATGAAAACAAAAGGGTGAGAAAGAGAGGGAGAAGAGAGATGGACGGGAGTGAGAGAGAAAAATGGGTTTTCTAGCCCATTTGTGTGGGTGGTGGGTCCCGCCGGTAACTTTCTTTTCTTTTCCCTTTTTCTTTTTCTCATAATTGCACCACAAACAAATTTAAATGCACTACACTCAAGATATATGAATTAAAATGCATAATGCAAATGGACCCAACCACAATCCCGAACGATAAACGTGAAAAGACAGAAATACTCCTGTCTCCACGAATTACCGAAAAAATGAAAATGCTAAAAAATCAGAAACATCACATCACCCCGCCCGTTTAAGTATGTAAACTACTAAATTACTCTTATTTTCATTAGTATATATAGTTAGCATTAGAAATCTTAGGTCATATTTACTCACTTTCCTCAGTTGATCTAGACTTCTAGTCATGAAACGTTTGTTGTTGAATTTTATGCTAAATAATTAATTGCCCTTTTTATGGATTTTTTCAAATAGTTATATAATTGTATTTGAGGAAAAAAAAAACAAAAACAAAAAAAGGAGAAATTTTGAAAGTAAACGGTGAGGCGGGTGTTCTCAGAGTGAAAAAGTTAAACGGGTAGGAATGGGGTGAGAAGGTACCTCTTTAGATGGTTTTGGGCGAGGACAGGAGAAAAAAAAAAAAAAGGAGAATTTTGTTGCTAGAGAAATTCATTTGAATCTACCAAAAGTAATTGATAAATGTATAAAAAAATTATATAATAAAAACATAACAAAATGTTGATAACCGGAGAAAAATTAAATGCAAGTAAAAGTTATAGAGACCAAACACAATGATTTGTGAGTGTGGTGATCTGGTATATTTAATTGTCACGTAGCATAGACATTTCTTATTCTTTTTTGGAATAATTAATAGAAATAGAATAATAACTTTTGTTCCCTTGAATCTTCTTTAATTTACTTCATACCGTTTTATTCTTGAAGACAATTTTTTTCTTTTAGACTTTGGTAAAGAAAAAGCTAAAGAGAAAAATTACAAAGCTAAAGAGAGGCTTGAGCAAGGGCCTTGTTGCAGCATCGTGCCAAAGCATGCTGCAGTCTATCTATTGTCCAAAAATTTACGGAATTCACTTTGCCCATCTGCTCCTAACAGTTGATGACATGGGTGGACATGAGAATTGCCTCCTGACCAATGCTTGGATTAGATCCCCGTCATCATTTCACAACACTCTGGGTGTCAAGTTAACCTAAAAGCAAATCTCAGCCAGATACAAGGGGTTTCCTTCTTTATATATATATATATATATATATATATATATATATTCTTTATCTTTCGTTTTTTTTTCCCTAGTTTATTCTTTCTCAATTTTCTTTTTCTTTTTCTTTTTCAAGAAATAAAATAGAATTCTACTTTATAAAAGGAAAAGGAAACATTATTACTTTAGATGCGGCAAATTGCATCTTAAACCAAAATCTAATGATTAATAGATGAATTTGGATCGATCCTCTCAAGTGAACTCCATCAAAGATATAAATTGCATGGTCAAGTGATGAAAGTGGACCATCATAGTTGTGTCCCACCTGGTGGTCCAATCTCCACTTGCCATTGGTGGAGTACGGGACCTTCTCCCGGTGACCATCTTACTCTTCACGCTAAGAAATTCAATAGTACATTTTCTGCAAGCTTGTATTCATATTTTGGGGGATTCCATTACCATATATTGCAAACCATATAATTTGATGATCACTTTTGCTGTGTCTCTATTCCCATCTCCTTGGAATAAAGTGGTAAATTGATATTTCTATACATCCCTATAAGTGCAATATATATATCTAGGTACTATAAATATTTGTAAGAGGCAGGAAGAGAAGGAAGAAGTTAAGAGTGATGGAATTACCAGGAGAAGGAACGGGTTCTGGAGCAAGGATACCACCATTACGATCTTGGGAAGATGAGGAGAAAATAAAGAAAAGCTTGTTCAATAGTGCCATGAAAGGTGATTGGGAAAAAGTGGTGAATTTGTACACGGAGCAATCCAGATGTTCACAAGATCAAGATCACTAGATCAGGGGACACTGCGTTGCACAAAGCCGTCTCCAATGGGGCAGAAGATATTGTTGAACAGCTAGTGAAGCTCATGAGTTCCAATGAGGATCTGATAGTGGAAAATGAGAGAGGGAATACCCCTCTCCATTTTGCAGCATCATTGGGAAACGTAAGGTTGTGCGAGTACATTGCAAGTAAAGACTCAGCACTAATCGGTGCTCGCAATCATGACAGTGAGACTCCTATCTTCTTGGCCGCTCTCCACGGTAGGAAAGATGCTTTTCTTCGTCTCCATTCTAAGATCAGGAGCACCGATGATGCCTACTTGTATTGTAGAAGGAATGATGGCGAAACTGTTCTTCACGTTGCAATCATTGGAGACTATTTTGGTGAGTTAAATTAGCCTTTGTATTTATTCATTCTCACATACACACCTTGTCAACTAGGAAAAAAAAAAACATACGCACCTTGTCCTCTTTTGAGTCCCCAGCCATATATATATCTATATATATACACACACTATTTGTATATGTTTTGATTGACAATTAATTTATATTTTAATTTATGAATGAGCTACATACGTACAGATTTGGCGTTTCAGATAATTCATAAATACGAAAAGCTTGTGAACTACGTGAATGAACAAGCCTACTGCCTTCAGAAGTGGGAGTCATCATGTAAGGCTCAACCGGATCATTTATCATTGTAAGTCTTAATTAGTTGTCTATTAAGACTCAACCGGATTATTTATACACCACAGAGGCACACCAATGGAGAAAGTGACGGGATTAGATCGACGGAGAAAGGTGAAGAAGAGGCAATGTGGACTGGCAATAAGATATGCAAGCTCATGAAGTGACAGGAGTTGAAGTAGAAAGTAACAAGAAGAAAATGAAAAGGGCAGAACAATGATGGCAACACAACACAACGCCGCGATTGGACAACCCGCCGCCACCTACCCAACGATCTCCAAGCACATTTATCTGGCCCCTTTAATAGGGGCAAGGTGAGGAGGCAGAAATAAATCCCCACTAAAAGCCTGATATGTGTACCACCAAAATAGCGGCAGGTGGCACGAGGAGAAATTAGCGCAACATATGGGCCGGACCAGAAGGCGCAGCAGGCCAGTTCAACATCCAGATAAGAATACTAGAGCAGGACCAAGGAAAAAAGACACCGAGATCGGCCCAAAAGTAAATATATATACTCCAGGCCCCAAGGGCCCAAAGTCAAAACCCAATAGAAAAATTAGGAAGAAAGGAAATTAGGATAGAGATGGGGGATATAAATAGGAATAAGAAGAAAAGAGAAGGGAGAGTTGAATTGCGCTTTTAATGAAATTCCATTTACTTATCAATAAAAAATAAAAATTAAAAAATAAAAAATAAAAAATCCTAAAATTTCCTTAAAGCAAAATTTTAAGACACTTGTATGCACACATTTTCTTAAGGGGTATCTGGGAGTTTTTATTATAACAAATAGGTCAAAATTGACAACCATGGGACAATTTGTTACAAAATTTCAAATTATAAGAATTTATATGCACATAGGAGTACTAAATATCAGGGATGTTTCTTGCACATTTTTTATATGGTAAGGGAATTTTTTTGCACTTTACCCAATTTTTAATGAGATACATACCTGTTAGATTGAGCAATTAGTACCAATTTTTAATGTTTAATCTAAATGGTTGTTCGAGAAGCAATATCGTATATACAATAACACAATCAACAACTATCAAGATATATCATCAAATCCATTTCATGACTTTGTGGGTAGAATTGGCGAGTAGTCAGTATGGAGAGAAGACGGATCACAATGCCTCGTAGTGTTACGGGTAGTGATAGCTTCTGAGATATAGTCGATCTATTGGTGATGTTATCATGTTACTATTAGAGGAAAGTCAACTATAAGGGATTCCAAGGGTTGAAGTTTGTGAGCAAACCATGGTTTTACTTGGTGAATCACGGAGCTCTGGACACTATTTTTCCTCCCATATTGTTTTTCGAAGTAAAAGTACTGCGGGTTACATGCTTGATTGATTTTATTCATATTTGTCAGGGATTTAACGATTCAAATTAAGTGACAGTAAATATATGCAATTAAAATTAAAGAAAACCTATTTAACATAACAGGCCATGGTTCTTGAAGACAAAAGACTACCGATCTATTTGCTTAAATTTAAACAAGGATAGGAAATAAATATGCATTCCTGCGTGTGTATTTAGACGTGTATATGCAAATATAATTTGATGACTTCTCACTTATCACAAAAAATTAATAATTTATAACTTCTCTCCTCCCATACCCACTCCTAAATAAAACGTTCCAAAGAAATTATCTTCTAATATGATATACAGAAGCATTCTATCGTGGGGGTTCGTTTTCGTAACACAATAAAATATATATAAATGGTGATATTATACACAAATCTGAGTGATTCAAACAACATAATAGAATCCGAGGTAGACTGAGAGAGAGGTGGAAGCCCAAGCAAACTTGAGAGAGAGAGAGAAAGAGAATGACAGTATACTAAACATCATTGACTCTCTTGGTAAATATTTACGGGTTGTGAAGACAAACAATGAGAGAGAGGCTTAGAGCTCTCAATGTCTACGAGGTGTTTTCCTCCCTTGTTTTCTCTACCCCTCTTGGTCATGGAACACTCCCTTATATATTCCAGGTGAGAGGTTGGATGATGTTATTGAATGACATCACATATGAATTAATTAATATAATAAGTAAAAGAGAAAAATATCTCCAATAATTATAAAGCTATATTAAAATGAAGTTGATAATTTCGGGAGTAAAAATGGTATTTCTCTCTCTGTAAGTCAGGTCGATGGTCAACTCGACGAGCCCTAAGCTTCAGCCACCAAACCAAGTACCTCTCCGATCCTAGGTAATCCTGAATCCTACTCCCAACTCAGGTCTTTAAGTCTTCGCTCTTCTGTTTGAGGAATAGTGCTAAAGTGGTAAATGGCACGCATCTTTGACTGTTGACCGTTCGATTTGTGGGCCATCGTTGTTGATGTGGCGTAGCCTGTTGACTATTTGACCAAGCTATGTGGTTATTCTTGATGATGTGGCGTAGTTCTTTGACTGTTTGACCAAGCTATGTGGTCATCGTGGGCTAACATATTTTGGACACCTACAACTACAAATAAGAAGCCAAGGGGGGCCAAGTTTGTTCTTTGCTCATCACAAGGTGCTCAACTCCGAATTCTTAATTTTTAACATTCCAAGATTAAAAAACAAATAAATTCTGGTATAAAAATAAAATAAAAGGTAGGCAACAAGGAGAACAAGCTGTAATTTGCAAACAGACAATATCATGGTGATTGATTCTCATTTCATTACAGGATAATAACAAAATTCAACCATTTCACAATCTCGTTTTTCTTTTTTGATGTAATATATACAGAAGCATACTTTTTGAAGCAATCAAGCGACAAGTTAGTATCTCGTAATTCCTAACATATTAGAGTGCATCTCCAGTAGAATATGGTAAGACAATCTTAGCTCCGATAATTCAGGGCGTTATGAACTTTTCACATGCAACAAAAAGTAGGAATCTCAGCTAACAGGAACAAAATCGATCCTTAAAGTAAAATTATAGTTCTAAAATACTTTCAGAAAGTTAGATTTTTCGAATGACCAACAAAAAAGCAACTACCCTTTTGTCTTAAGTTAGCGGCAGGGAACAAACCTATCAGTAGATATGAGTGAAGGTTAAGACAAACGAGTCAACGTAAAAAACCAATGGTTAAAATGATCCAATAAGTTGAACGTAGTGGTTAATGATGTATAATGATAAAGTATTCATTAATGTCATAGTAATTGAGGCAATAAGTTGAACATAGTGGGGGGTATAATTTCAAAGTGGTTAATACCAGAACATCAGAAAGAAAAGTTAGAAGAAAGAGAATTCAAAATTAGTACTTACACTGCAATGAGGTTGTTTAAGCCCGCGGCTTCCAGGAAGAAACTCGACTTACACACAGCTGGCTAGCAACTAAATCAACCTTCCCAGCGCGCCTTAGAGACCTTAAACTTTAAACAGGTAACTTGAAACTTGACTTACACAGCTGGCTGCAATGAGGTTGTTTGTGCCTCCGTTCCTCTTCTCCGGTCACCTCCTTCCTCTTCTTTCTTCCTTTCTGATTGTCTCCCTCTCTCTCTCTAAAACTCTCTCTCTATATGCCTGCGTGAATAGGGTTTGTAACCCTTGGCAAACTTATACTACTCATATATATAATACTCTAATCCTAATTCCAACCCAATTCTGACTTAAAAGAAAAGAAAATAAAAATATAATAATTATAGTAATTAAATATTTATATATATATATACATAAATATATATATAAACATTTAATATATATATATATATATATATATATGACTATCCATATATCATTAATACTACGTAATAATGATAATAATAATACTAATAGTATCCTTACTAATACAAATATATATATACATATATACAAATACCAACATATATACAAATACCAATGGGTCATATCCATACACTTTTAGGCTTCTTATCCAAGTATTTTATGTAACCCATTTGATTGGTTCATTACTATTATCCAAAACCATATCATTTTTAAATAGAAGTAAAATAAACATTTAATTATTAATTTCAAATTAACACGAAACATTTAATTATTAATTTCAAATTAACACGAAACATTTAATAAATAATTTCATACAAATAATTAATTAAAATAAACAATTTAAACAAATAATTCAATTTTTTTTTCCTAATTGGTACTCACACATACGTCTCTTCTGAGACTCGAACCCCGAATTTCCCTTTGAGAAGTAAGAGACTGATATTGCTAGGTCACTGGCCAATTGGTAAATAATTCAATTGAACACTTAAACAATTAGCCACATAATCAAATAATCAATTTAAAATGTAATAAAACAAGTAAATAAATTTCGACACTGTTTTTAAAATTAGGAGTATCTCATACATATATATACAAAAATATATATATATATATATATATATATATATATATATATATTCCACATATATTAATGTTGAGATGACATGGCATGGAATTCTTCAGTGATGATGTGGTGATGGTGATTGGATGATGACTTGGCAGAATTGCTGACGTGGCATGTGATTGGGTGAGAATGCTATTTTTTATTTATTTTCTTCTCATTTTGGAGTTAGTACTTACAAAGTATAAATCCCATATATAAGAAGCTTTAAATGATACAAATGTTGACTTAAATAATTATTTTGGTACATGAAATAATATGTTTTGTGCACAGTGAAAGGAAAATAGAGAAAGTGGATGTTCCAATGTGAATAAAATAGAAAGAAGATAGATGGAGCACCTACGGAGAAAGAAAGAAATTGCATATGGAAAGATGAGTGGAAAAGCAGCAAATGATAAAATAGGATAGAAAAGATGCAATTGATGTGAGATTTCAACTATTTAAAGCCCACAACAGAATGCCCGGCACAGAAGGTATCGATATTCATACATATGCTTGAACAGAATTTAGATCCGGATTGGAGTTCAGAGACGGGGCTTTTGTTCCTTCCAAGTTTTGTTTTATTTTTGTTTATTTCTTGTTTTAATTTTAGTATGTATTTTTAGTGTTAAGGAGGACACCACTAATTAATGATATGATTTTCTGATTTTTATTTATTTAATTTCTCGTACAATGATTTTAATGTTTATGATTCTTGCTTCAAATGATTAATTAGATTTTAAAACTTTCACCATTAATATCATGTATTCTTGGTATTTAGCTAGAATAATTTTATATCCAATTGATCAAAGCTTGACTTCAAAACTCTTGATAATGAATTTATTTGATCTTGTGTTTTTCATTGGATTGGATACATTTGATGCTTAGAAATTAATTCTTTGATCATATGTCTTTCATGTTTCGGATACACATGATTCTTATGAATTTATTCTTTCAAGCGAAGTAGAATCTACTCTTGAATTATGAAGCAACCGGAGTGACACCCGAATTGTTTTTCTTATCTGAAAATTAGTAAATGAGAATTAGGAGATTATGAATTTAATGGTGGTGGACTCCGATACTTTAGTTATTTATGTTTTTTTTATTTTGTTTAATTATTTTAATTTCAAAATTTTTTCTTCAACCACTTTGATTAACTAGGTTAGATTTAAATTAACTTGGATTCATAGTAGTTTTTAACACTAGCATTCCCTTGGGTTCGGCCCTGCTTTATCACTTTACAGTTTCAATAAAGTGACTGTAGGAAAATAAATTATTTGCGTACAGAGTGTATCCACAACGACAATATCATGAAATGCACCGTCGTCAGGATTTATAAGTAAAGATGACTTTAGACCACTACAGGGTACTTATATGATGTTTGGGGTGGACTCCAAACTTAGTTCATTGCATTTTGAGGTACCAATGGCCTTTGGCACTTTTCTTTTAGGGCTAATGCATTTTCTGGGGTTTTAAGCTTGAGCATTTTTCTCAGAGCTTGAGTATTTTTTTTCAAAAGCTCGAGCACTCTCGAGCTTTCCATTTTCTGAGAAATTTATTTCCTATATCTCCATTTATGCTCGAGCATTTTTCTCTCAATAGGGATAAAAAAAACCTTCGTTCCTAGCCTTTGCTAGTGAAAATCCATTAGTTGTAATGCATGAAGAAACATACTCAGTTGTCTCACTTTCTGCACACACCCTAGCTCACACATGTGTACACAACACTCCCCATGTCCTGAGCAACCCTGCTTGGACCCTATAAGCTCTTACAACTTACCAAATACATTGAAAACATATATAACAATATCATACAAAGGTTGTTACAAATGATAAGATTGAATACACAACTCAAAGATGGTAACAACAACTTTCAACTAGCAATTTGTGCAGAATCTGGGATTTGAAGTGTTAATACACAATGCAGCTTTACCACCGACCCTTCCTTGGTTTCCAAAGCCTTATAGCCTCAATACACACTTGCTCAAATGACAAACATAGTGAGCATACCAAGGTATAACAATATTAGTACACAAAAGGCTTAAAATCTACAACAAACCCTAGCTGTCAAGGTTTGAGATGTCATTTCTTCAATGCAGTTCTGATTAGATCTTAAACACAGTTTCTACAGCCTTGATTCAGTAAAGAAAACTTGCTCTGATAATAAACAGAATGAGTGTAGCAAGTTATATCACTATCAATTCGCACCAAGGTTCAGTTTCTACAATTTCAATGGTCTGAAGGGAAATTGGTATTTCTCAACAATACATATCAGAGATTGGTTCCCATAGCCTAATTTTAGTTATAGACATATGCTCAATAGATTATCACAAGAAGAATAGCATGGTATAACATAATCAGTTCACAAAATGGCTTAAATTATGTAGAAAACCCTAATTGAAATGGCTAAGGATTTTGGGCTAAAGCTGTGAGTAATTCTGTGCACATCATCAATAGGGTTTTTCTTAGACCAAATTCAAACAAAACACCATACGAATTGTGGTATGAAAGACCTGCAATAGTTCACTACTTCAAGGTTTTTGGCAGTAAATGTTATATACTGAACCACATTGATTGCTTGGGATGTGACCTAAACTTGATCAAATGGTCACTTTTTCTGGCCTAAACTCAACTAATACAACTTCAAATAAACTATTTAATCATGCTCAAATGATAAACAATCAACTTATAACAAGATATCAACAATAAGGACTTAGATCAGAGGCTTAAACCAGCAAAAATCAAGTATAAGCAAGGTTTAAGATATCAAAAGCTACTGCTGTACGATGATAGGCACAAGCATTGTTTCTGCAAATGTCAAGTGGTAAATTAAGCTTGTCACAACCTTCAAAGTGCACCAAAAATTCCTCAAATAGATTTGGACCTCTCAAACCTTGATCCAGCACCAGCAATCAGCAACACAAGGCATCCTTAACACATCAGTGACATAATCTCTCGCACAAGAGGATTCTGAGATGAATAGGAGCTCAAATGTTGAATTTAAACTCAGAATTCTTAGTCCATTTGGTCACTCGAGATATGAACACTCAATGCAGCTCACACAAGCACTCAGTCTTATCAAGAGGCTTAAAACATCTCATTTCTATAACAGTATATATATATATATATATATATATATATATAGGGTACACTGAACTGAAATCTTACCCTAAAGGAAAATTATGACATTTTCTATGTGAAAGAACCATAATGCCCCTGCCAGGCTTTCACCTTTGCAGTTTTGTCCTTTAATGCACCAGTAATTTTATAGCTTGAATACATGTATATATCTCTGTGCAAACACATACTTGTTGCCTAAGAAATGCATAACCGCCTTAATTCTCTCATTCTAGGACTAATGTGTATGTGTCAGCTCCATGTTCATCAACTGAAATGACTATAATGCCCCTTAAGTAGACACATGTCAATATATATAGAAATCTGTTTTTGCAGCCTCTGTATACTTAACCAATCTTGATTTTCTGAGCTTTGTAGATCAATGTACGTATCATCTAAGTTAAATATCAAAAGATCATACACATATGATAAATGACTGAGAATTGAATTCCAAACAGAATGTACTCAATATCAGACCGTAGAACACAACGAGTCATGACACTTACACTCTAATTATCATAATACATAACACATAAATATCTTAATTAATGAAAGACTCCTAGGACACTTGAATCTAGAGTGATATGATACCAACTGTGACACCCCGTAATTTCCATTTATAAGTTGATGAGGCTTAAACCCAAAAATTAGGAGACAAAAAATAACTAATAATATACAAGCACGGAAATACAAGAGGATAATAACAAAACAAATAAAAGTGGAAGTGAATGATATTCATTAATTAAATCCAAATATCCATCATAACTCATAACCTATTAAAACTCCATTTATTACAACTCGAGAATCTCGTAAATCAAGGACCCATAAATCCAAAACCCATAAACGAAATCTATAATCCATAAAGTCTAAAATTATAAATGATAAGTCCTTATTGTAAAATAATCGGAAGAGTACATGATGAAGAAAATCTCTATAATGACAAGTCCTCAACCTTGTGGCTGGAACTGGCGTGGACCTAAAAGATCAACAAAATGTGGGTTAAACCCACGAGCAAGTCATACTTCAACCCAATTAGAGAACCAATAAACCAATTATCTCTAACCAAAACCAACCCGATAATAGATACCTATAAATATGTGATATAAAACAAGTATAGTATAATAAGTAACTCAACCATAGCTGGGAGTAAGCAATTAGATACACAAAGTGCATAGGCAACTCAACCATGCTCGGTAGTAAATACTCCTATACATGAAGCAAATATACAACTCATCCATGCATGATAATTAAACCACATACCCAAACAACTCACGTCCTGGTAACACATGCCAATGGGTAAAAGTGAAATTGCGTTTATTAAAGGATGTTTGGGATTGTTTCTCTATTACTAAAAAGCACTTTCATTTCAAAAAATTGCGATGTAATGTGTTTGGTGGAGAAAAAAATGTTTTGATAGGTGGTAGAGTTTACGTCAAAGAAGAGCGTTTAAGTAAAGTTAGGAATCATAGCTTCTAAAATTGTGTTACGGGGCTTCATGTTTTTAGTTAATTAATTTTTTTTAGATAATTTAATCTTTTTATATTTTTTATAAATGTAATTTTTCCACTGCTAGATAAATAGCAAACAATATTGGGACTCTGTAACCAATGAAGATTTTAAATTATTCTCGGACTCTGCAACCGTCTTCCAACTTAGATACAAATTAATCATCATTAAAACATGTTTAACTCATTTATATTTTAGACTTAATACAAATTCGATATCATAAACAAAATATGTGATAAAAAAAAAAAAATTTATTGAACTTAATGGAATTTTATAATATTTAATATTAGGAAATTATCACTTGTTTAGTGTAAGGATAATATAGTAAAATTAGTAATAACGTATTTTAAGCAACATTATTACCAAACAAACTTAAAAGTGCTTCAAGTATAAAAAGTGTTTTATATAATGTGTCACCAAATGTATAAGTGCGTTTTATTGACAACAGATTTATAACATCTCTACTATTAAAAACGCTTTTAACATTCTAACAGCAATCCCAAACGGACTCTTAGTCAGCCCACGGTGGTTCCATAATTCATAACACAATTGCAATATGATTAACATCATTTGCGGCACATAATATGGATTTAATACAACACATAATAGAATTGCAATATGATTAATATCATCTATAGCGCATAACAAGGATCTAATTTATTAGTTCTGATCACTAGTTATGGCGTAGCATAATACCTTTCGCAAACTACTCTAAGGTTGAGCTTGGGGAAAACATTAATAAAACGCTGTGTCAAAACTCCACTCATCCGGTAAATTTCATGCTTCTGTCCCATCGTGCAAGTCCTTAGCTCGATCGATTTCATCTTAATCGATCGAGTTGGGACTCTATCGTTTAACTTTCCTATACTTAAAAATATATTCAAAGGTCCATGATGCACCACTCTATTATATCGTACAAGTTGGAACTCGGTACGTCGTTCGAGCCACGTACTCAATCATTTGAGTTTGGTCGGGGCGTGATTTCTTCTACACGATTGATGGTTCTCAATTCCAGAATTAATAGTTTCAATCCAATAATGTGTATAGAAGCAAAAACTGTGAACTAAAATAATTTTAAACAAGAAATTACAATAATCAGAAATACAAGAACAATTCAAACAATTTTTAACACAACAAATCAACATATGTTCCTAGGTCGGGGAAAAAAGAAAAGAAAAAAAAAAAAAAAACAAACTTAGGGCTCCGTGTAAAATATTCTTTTTTAAAAAATATTTTCCTTTTTCAGATAAAATATTCTTTTATTTTTCTTTGTCGGTGTTTGGTAAAGGTCTACGTCTAGGTCAAATCTATCGGGTAAAGCAAGTAAAATAACTAACCAAAAATTAATAGATAAGTTATTTTTGTTAAATTTTAATATTTTTTTCTTCGTAAATATTTTACGATAACCAAACACCAGAAAATAAAAATAAAAAATTATTTTACGTCCAAACAAATGGAGCCTAAACATTTAAAGTTTTAAAAACAAAATCTCATGATTAAAAGTTTAGTTTTTAAAAACAGTGATTAACATACAAATTCTAATTTTAAAGAAGTGAGAAACTTATAAGTTCAAAGGGGAAGAGAAGAGTATCGATCTGCCTTAAGGATTCATAGCAAACTGCAATCACAAACTCGTCAAATTCCTCATCTCAAAGCGGCGGCCTAGGGTTTAGTTTAGGGGTGGGCAAAAAATCCGCGAACATGCGAACCCAATCGGATCTGTACGGATCGGATCGGATCGGATTACCGGCCCCACGGATCGGTGGTGAATTAAAAAAAATTGAATCTGTAGTTCATAGATCGGATCACGGATCGGATCACGAATTAGGCTATCAAAAATCCAATCCGATCTGTGGCAATCCGTGAGTAATCCGTAAAATATATATATATTTATAAAGTCAAAATATCTCAATCCGTTACGAGCGGGTCGAATTAAGATTGATGCCTAATCCGATTCGATCTGTGGCCACCCCTAGTTTAGTTTCCTCTGCTCTCTCTCTCTCTCTCTCTCTACGCCTCCCTCTCTCGGTCTCGTTTCTCTCTCTATAATTATAGATATAATAATAATAATATAACGAAACCTTAACATTATACTAGCTTATACATAATATGTATATGTATAAGACTCCTGTCTTTATAATCCATGGTCCAGTACACTAATCCAATAAACATAATAATCCAGACCAATGAAATAAAAATAATAATAATAATAAAATAAATACAACTAAACAAATAATCATCTTCTTACTTCTCAAAAGGAGGTCAGAGTTCAAGTCTCGGAAGAGACAAGTATGTGTGAGTACCAACTAGAAAAAAAAAATTCATTTAACCTATTTAGATTAAATTAAAACTATTTAATAATTCCTCTAAAAATACTGGGTATTACACCTCCCGTAGTAGATTTTTTCTTGATTCAATTCCTCCTCCGGTTTCCATGTTTTTTCTTCTTTTTCCCTTTCATCCTTTTGACATTGACGGTTGCATTGTCACTGACCTCCTTATTTCTGTCATTGAATGTTGCTAGTGGTGATGATGTTCTTGCGTCTGATGGTTTGCAGCGAATATCTTCTGCTTTCCTTCCTCCAAATGCAGGCCTTTTAAAAGACAGACATATATTTGTAAGTTGCCCAAAAAAATCTCTAATGGAACACCCAAACCAATTCAATTATGCACATCAATCATGAAAATGTTAAAAGTCCTGAAGGCTTCTCCACATGAACATATATATACAATCTAACAACAGATTTTCAACTACTCTCACATAGTACAACATAACTACAACAAAGCTAAGTGGATTGTATTTAAACTAGCCATCAACAACAAATACCAGAATATCAGAAAGAAAAATTAGAAGAAAGAGAATTCAAAATTACTACTTACACTACAA
Organism: Cornus kousa; assembly: GCA_025631255.1. Lineage (NCBI taxonomy): Eukaryota > Viridiplantae > Streptophyta > Magnoliopsida > Cornales > Cornaceae > Cornus > Cornus kousa. The sequence continues at coordinate 5,575 of JAOTQH010264646.1, read as the reverse complement.
CGAGGTTGTTTAAACGAGAATGTGGCAGGAAGAAACTCAACTTACACAGCTGGCTAGCAGCCAAATCAACCTCCCCGGACCGATTCGGCACCTTAGAGACCTTAAACTTTAAACAGGTAACCATGAGCCCCCGCGGATGGACATAATCTTGTCAAACCAGACACAACTTTGCATTGCCTAAATGGAGGAAATCTCCACGCGGATAGTGACCTATATAGTCGGGTCTGGGAAGCTCTTTCTCCTCATCATCTGAGAACTTCAGTGGTTTTGGGGGACTTTTAGGGTTCTTGACATCGAAACCCATAATAAGCGCTCTCCCTGATGGGAGAGAGAAATTTGGGGATTTTCTATCATTAAGCCTGCAGTCATAGCAATACATTATGTCATCCAAGATAATAACACACGCGCTACGATCGGGACCAAAGTCATGACCATCACAACAAGAAACCCAAGTTTTCTGATCAAAATCGTATGAATGCAGGAGCCCCAATCCAGTGCCAATGGATTGCACCAAAAGCTGCCTCTTCCTCTTGTTTGTTACAGTAATTTGATGAGCGAAAACTCGACCGACTTCGGGTATATTTTGAAAAACTGGTCGCCAGCTGCTATTCTCCTCGGAGGGGAAGAAAACCTCAGCGCAGTTTGAAGGTTTAGGATCAGTATCCAAAATTTTACCAAACGCATATATCCCGCCGTCGTCAAGAGTGAAAGCATATATACAGCACCTTCGCCCGAGCATAGAAGAAGCTCTTGTCCATCCATTCTCAGGACGAAGAGTGTCCATGTAAAAGACCTCGTTGGTGACTTCAGGTAGTTGTAGAATCACAGGCATTTTAGATCTCGGGATAGGCCTTTCCCGATAGCCGCCGAAAACGTAGATGAGGGAGCCCACGGCGACACAGGCAGAGCGGCCCGTGAATCCCATAGTATCGTTGAAAACAGGAGAGAGAAACTCCAATTCGTCGGGTGATTTGTGCCGTGTGTCCTCCCAGTTCTTGATTACATACCAATTGCATGAACTGCCGCCGGGTTTTTCTGCCCGAAGGTAAACGTGTGCATCTTCACTAATAACGACATGTGTGCAATTTTGTGATCGACATCCTCGTCGTCGTATAAACTCGCCATCGCCGAATCGAATATTAGGGTTCAAAAAGGCGTTTTGTGATTAGAGTTGGGTTTTCTTTTGCTTGATGTTTGGTTGAGAAGGGGAAGTAGAAGGGAAGCCGCAAAGATGTGAGAAATATTTAATATCTTTTTAAGTATTCCAATAAGAAAAATGATAATGAATTTAATATCCGACTTAAAATCGGTTGAAATATGATATGAATATTCAAAATTTCAATTTAAATAGGTATTATTATTATTCTTGTTTATTTTTATAAAATACTCTATTTTCCTTTTCTTAACTTTTCAATTTTTTATAGTCCAATTCTTTTATCTTTTTAGTTTTTCATATCTTTTTCTTTTTAGTTTTTCATAGCCATATCATCTTCTTCTTCTTTTCTTTTCTTTTTTTTTATATAAGTTTCATGGTACTCAAATTTAATAATTTGATTTGTACAAATCTTAAGCGAAAACTGTAATATTTTATAATTTTTTCATACTTTTGCAAATTTCTTTTTTTTAAAAAAAAAAAAAAAAAAAAAAAAAAAAATCCACTCTCCTATTTGTTTTTGGGAGTTAGATATATCAGTAGTTTTGATGATTAACAAATGTCTATCAAAATAAGAAATGTATATTAATGAACAAAAATACAATCTGAAGTATCTCAACGTCTTTACAGAGATGCAATTTGAAATATTAAACAAATAATCATGTACTTGGTGCTTAAAACTTTAATTGCCAATACTAGATTAAGATAAACATGAACTTTTTAAATAGTCAATTACATTATATTTTAAGCAGGAAAATAATTACCATATGTTATACACATAGGTAGCCACATAGTAATTGACTAATTGAGTTTTGGTCTATTGAAAAGTCATTATTTTGGACTGCATGAGAGCCTTCTTAATTTATATTTTATATATATATATATATATATATATATTAGTTTTCCTTTTTAATTCATGCATAACCGAGAATGGGAATAGTCATTTCATTCTCTGGTGCATTCCATTCCTACCTTATTTCATTCCTTTATACCAAACTAACCCTAATTGAATCCCTCTCCTAAGGAGTTAGGTAATATCCAGTTCAGATCCTTCTTTAACCCCTTTCTTTAACTATGGTCAATTATACTTAATTACTTTATGAGACTTAACTATAGTTAATAATGTTAATTTTAATAGTTAATTTACCATAGTTAGCCAATACATTTATTCAATCTCTCTCCTCCTTAATTTCTTCCATCTTCCTTATAATCTCAACCACTATAGCCATATCCACATCATTATAGCCACTATATTCACCACTATAACCACAACACAATTACCATATTCATTTTCCAACATATGAGAATTAAAAAACAAAAATATATACGTGGTTTTATGATGTCTAAAGGTCTTTGTGATGTTATATTGTGATTATAAAATTAATGGGAGGGTAAAGTAAAGCTTTTGATTGTTTAAAAAAAAAAAAATTAAAGAAAAAAAAAAAGAAAAAAAGTCGAACAGGTTCCATACTATTTAAGCCTCGTGGTTATGTTTCCCGTTTATAGCCTTGCTGAGGGGAAAACAAAAGAAATGGGATGAAGAAGAGTTCTTATTAAATATATACTGTAATACCCCCTGATTTCGGAACACGGATTGATCAAGTCCGCGCATAAAATCAGGGGATATTAAAACAATTAAAGTATTTAAACAAGCACAGAGTATAAAAAGGAAATAAAAAGAATAATAACTTGCTGAAATTAATAACTATTAAATAAAATTTCATTAATAATTATCCAAAAGGTACAACTCGGTAATCCCGTAAATTCAGGACCCCTGATACCATCATCCAATATTCCAGTGATCTTTAAATAAAAATTTATCATCTAACAATAAGAAAATATCCTACATTGAAATAAGAGGAAAGAATGGATAAGTCCTCCTGCTGCAGATCCTCAACCTTTAGACTTGAACTTTTACTAACCTGAAAAATAAATCGCGGATTAAACCCTACGAGCAAGTTCACTCTATCAAACCTCTGAAAACTAATAAACAGATCATCTCTACCAAAACCATCCCTAATAAAACCTTAACTTTAATGAACGATGCTCCAAATACTTATACATATAATATAATAATCCTATATGTTAAAAGATTCATTAAATTGTCCAAATCATTCACCAATGATTAATTGTTAATCAGACCAATTCTTCATTTATAATTTTCTTATAAAATAAACTCTACTCACTTTAATTTCATTCTTAAACAGTAATCTAGTCATTTAAGCAATAAATTACAAATAAAGGAATAATCTAATAAATCCAAAACCCAGTAATACTTTTGATTGTTTAAATTATATATCCAAAATTTAAGCTTTGACAAATCATCCAAGTCTCCACCAATATTATTTTATTAATATATATAAAATAATAAAATAACCTGTAAGTACTAGATTATTTTAATCATAATCCAACCTATACATACAGTAACCTTAGATGGAATTTTAATCATCTAAACACATATCAATTTAATTATGCACTGGCAAATCAACCATGCCATTATACATATATTTATTTATATATCGGCAATTCAAATCAGCCATGCCATTATACATATATTTATTTATATATCGGCAATTTAACCATACCTCCTCAAGTATATAATTTATACATTGGCAATTCAACCATGCCTCCACAAGTATATTTATCCATACATTTAAAATAACAACTCATCCATGCTTCCTATGCATGTATTTTATTCATACAAATGTTTAGGCCATATATTTAAGCCTTTGGCAACTCATCCATGCCTATAATTCAACCATGTACCAAATTTAAACTTAACAACCACCCAAATCATACATAGACATCTCATGCATGTTATAAGCATATCTTTAATTTAATCACCAGCCTATTATGATTTAATCCACCATACTACTATACCAAATAAGATTAATAATATTAATAATCTTAAATGATATATATACATATACATATATTATATAATATATAGAAATATGTATAATACCCTCTACAATAATCCTTGACTATTTAAATCATATATATACATATATATATATATATTTAAATATATGATTTAAATATATATATGTATATATATATATATGTACACACATTCTTCCATACTTATACTAAACAAACAAATGTACACACATTCTTCCATACTTATACTAAACAAACAAACCATATATACACATATTTAAATAATTATATATATATATATATACTTCCTTCCAAACTAAACTTATTAATTAATTATAATTACGCAAATTAAATGCAACTAAAATTTCATAATAGCATTCTACAGTCCTCAAATACCTAAAATACATCCTCTAATAATTAATTTCAACATTAACAAGCTTGAAATCAATCCTGGGACGTCACCGGACTCCACAGCAACCTTTCAGGACCCCAAACAGTGTCTCACGCGCCCCCACGTGCTGTCACACGCGCCGAATCACCTCTCACGTGCTTCCACGTGCCACCACTTCCTGGCAGGTGTCCTCACGCGCCCCCACGCACTCTCACGCGCTGCCCACGTGCCTATTCTTCTTTGGGCTGATGTGGTGCACTCTGGTTGGCTACCTTCCTCTCTACTGCATGAGCGCACCTTCACTAGATCAGCCGCTCCCCATCAGCGCATCTTAGCCCTCCAAACCTTGCATGCACTATACTATTTTGATCCGTAACACCTTAGATCAATCCAATTATATAAAAATAATCCTATGGCCTAGATCAACAAGTGTAACCTTTTCCTATATACGCGACCACACTAGATAAAACCCCTATTGATGCGCCATTAACAGCCGCCTCCAGTGTATGTGTATAACCAATAAATATATCAATTTGCCCAGAATAAATTTAAAAAAAAAAATCTAATAAATTTCTGAAAAATATAAAACCAATTTAGAAAAATAAATAAAATTCACAAAAATCGTACCAACCCTAATTAACCTTTTTGGGTCATAAATCAAGTATTATAGTTGATTTAATAAAAATAAAAACAACATATACATCTATAAATTTTAAATCCAAAGTTTTAAATAAAATAAAATATAATAAAACATGATTCTAATTCCTCCAATCTAACTATGATTTAATCAAATAATTTAACTTAATACTTTTAATTAATCCATTCTAACCCTGATTTAAATTAATAAATTAAATCTAAAGTCTTGATATTCAAGGTGAAATCTTTATAGGTTCTAAGAGGAAAGGTAGAGAAAACTCACCTAAAGGTTTCGAAACAAAACTGATGGCTCAAGCCTCGATTGTCTCTTCCAATTCTTGCGTCCTCTTTCTCCGATCCGGACTCCTCTTTGTTAACCTTCTCTTCTTTTTCTCTCTCTGTCTCTCTTATTTTTTTAACGTGTAAACTTTTTAACCCTAAACCTTATGTGTATATTTATACACATTAAAATCCAAATCATATTCCTAGTAGGACTACCAAATAAAAGAAATTAT
>JAOTQH010264635.1:0-11035 GCA_025631255.1 Cornus kousa | reverse complement strand
AATCTGAACACTCACTCCATCATCTTCTCTCTCCTCAGCTGCTGATCAAGAAGCTTCTTCTGGTAAGCCGTCCTCTCCTAGCTTCGCTTCCAAATTTCCATTCCGTTTTGAACTCGCAGACGAGTCGTTTGTCGCATCCTTCAGATTAAATTTTCTCTTCATCTTCTCTGATTTTTTGTTTGTTTTTTCTTCTTATATATGAAATCATCAATTCCTGTGGATGTTAGTGTTGTTTGTTACTCCATGCTTGCAATTTTTTCTCTGATTATTGTTTTTGTTTTATTTTTTATTTTGGCACTTGCTTATGGTTAGTATCGTTTGATCTTATCTAGATCTGTTGTGTAGTTCTTTGACATTTGAATTGAGCTAACTTTAGCTATAATTGTATTTTATTTTTTATTTTTTATTTTTTAATTTTTTTCGTTGACTTCAAGTTTTAAGGTTACTAATTGCACTTGATGTTTCAGATCCATCCCTCTTTTTTTTGAGCTTAAATTTCTTAAAAAAAATGTGTGCATGTATATTCAAGTGTGTGTATATATATATAGACACACACATATACAAGTCCATACTTGTTTAGTTGTTTTTGGTTGAAGTAAATATGATCTGTCTGAGTCTAATTGTTTTTACTTCCCCTGTTAGTCAAGATTTATCACTGAGTTAGGGTTTAATCCCAAAAATTCTGTGTTAGTGCATTCGTACAATTATCTCCTGAAACTGTGATAGAGATCCATTGTTGATGTTGACTACTTTGGTATTAAGCCAATTTCATCCATTGTCAAATCTTTATTCTTTTTTCTTTTTTTGGGCAAATTTCTTTGGGATATTATTATTTATTTTTAAAAATTTGGGTATTTATGTACCACTACTATTTTTTGGTAGCTTATATACTGAGAAATGATTTGTGATCAAAGAGATGCTTGCTTAGAAAATCAAACACATGAATTCATCATTCAGTTGTATTTTGTCAGATCGTTTGTTTAAGAAGTTTGGCCAGCTGTTATTCAAATGTGTTGACCTTTATCTTTTCAGTCTTCATTCATTAGTTTATTTTTTTAAATTTTTATTGCATTTCTCTTTTGTTGGAATTTTCAGATGGAAGGTTAGAGTTTTAATTTAAATCTTCTGAAATATGTAGGTATAAAAAATATATATATTGGAATTGGATCTTGAATTGCGATGTCACCACCACTCCTTGGTGTTGGGGAGGAAGAGGGACAGAGCAACATAACTCTGTTGGAATCTTCAGACTCCGTGGAAAGTATTTGCCAAAATAGTTCACCGTTAAAGGAGCGTAACTATATGGGGTTATCTGATTGTTCTTCGGTGGACAGCTCTACAATCTCCACCACATCAGATGATAACAATGGAAACCTGAATTTGAAGGCTACGGAGCTGAGGCTTGGACTTCCTGGATCCCAATCTCCTGGAAGGGACCCAAGCCTCTGCCTGCTAGGCTCTGCAAAACTTGATGAGAAGCCCTTATTCCCTCTGCATCCTTCAAAGGATAATGATTTGTCGTCGCATAAGACAGTCATTTCAGGCAACAAAAGAGGATTCTCTGATGCTATGGATGGATTCTCAGAGGTGAAAATTTTTCTTTAACTCCATGAAATCAAATGTTTTCTCCTAAAGGATCTAACTAGAGACAACCCAATTTGTGATACAGGGGAAATTTCTTGCCAGCTCAGATGTTAATGTGATACTGTCACCCAGGCCTTCTCCAAATTTGGGAGTTAAATCTAATACTGTAAAAGAGATCTCTGGGACTCAGCCTGCCAAAATGAAGGAGGCAGTACCCCAAAATGTTGTTCAGGAGAGACCTCGTTCTATAAATGAGAACAGCTCGAACCGTATTGGCTCCACGAATAACAATAGCAGCGCACCTGCTACCAAGTAAGTACAGATAACTTGAAAGGAAGGATTCATGTAGACTTTCAGCCTTAACCTTGTGGTCCCGTGTCTTCTATTTCATGGCAGGGCACAGGTTGTTGGTTGGCCACCTATAAGGTCCTTTAGGAAGAATACATTGGCTACCACATCAAAGAACACTGATGAAGTCGATGGAAAGGCAGGGCCTGGTGCTCTGTTTGTTAAAGTCAGCATGGATGGTGCTCCTTATCTAAGGAAAGTGGATTTGAGAAATTACTCCATGTATCAGGAGCTCTCTTCTGCCCTTGAGAAGATGTTCAGCTGTTTTACCATTGGTGAGCATTTTGAAATTTCAATTGAGAAAATGATCTCGGTAGAAAAATATTTTTGTAATGTAGATGGAGCTGATGTTTCGCACTTCAGAGATACTTGCATATGGCCAGTTATTGCCATTTTTGTATGATCTCAGGTCAGTATGGATCTCATGGAGTTCCAGGCATGGAGATGCTGAGCGAGAGCAAGCTGAAGGATTTGTTACATGGATCAGAATATGTACTCACATATGAGGATAAGGACGGTGATTGGATGTTAGTGGGTGATGTGCCTTGGGAGTAAGCTCTTATCCATTTATGTTTTCTGTTAATCCTTGCTTCAAATTAGAATATGTGACTTCTGCTACATTAGTAGTGTGTTAATCTTTTTGGCTGCTCAAATAAAAAATATTTTTTTTGCATATGATAATATTAAGAAATTAATTTTACAACTGGAATTTTCGAATGCTCCAATGGTACAAATTTGAACCTAATGATTAATTTTAGAATATTGCTGCTGGTTATAATTTATTCTTGGTAAACTGATATCTGCATCAAAATTTCTGGAAATCTGGAATTTAACATCTTATTGATTGTTGGCCAATGTATTTTCCATAAGCTGCAAATTATTTATGCAATCTAATTATTGTTTGTCCGTGGCAGGATGTTTACTGCCACGTGCAAGAGACTGAGGATTATGAAGAGTTCTGATGCCATTGGCCTTGGTACGTATATTTGGTTGTCCATTTGATTTTCTCTTGACTCATGCAATTCTTTTATAAATTAATAGAGCTGAAAACAATATCATGTCTGTGATTTATTAAGAGCAAACTGTCTCTGGAAATTTGCTTGTATTGCCCCCTTGGAATATATGCAAAAATGTCCATTCTAAGGGGGGTACAACCCTTGAGATATATTTAAACAAAATTAAATATATTAATTATGTTTGACATGGCACGTTCTTGGTTTGTTACAATTGTGGAAAAATAAACTAGAATTTGACAAATCTTAACTCAAATATTTAATTGGTGAAGTGCAACAAAGTTGTCAACCTTGTGACACGTTGCAGGATGCATGGAATTTTCAAGGGAAAAATAGATGAAAGAAATTGTGGGGATATGGGGAAATATTTTGGACCTTCATAGAAAGTTTATCGAGGGCTGGAACAGTGATGTATGGAATATGGAGCTAAAAATGTTACGAGAGTATTATATACAAAATAAGCAAAAGAGCGTTTAGTGTAGAAGTCATGCTCACCAACCAATATCTTGGGAAAGAATGTCAATACATGCGCATGCGTATATATGGAACTCCTTTGTAAAATAACAATTTAAACACTCTAAGAAGCAAGGTTTTTAAATAATGAGAATGGCCTGCCACCATAAAGGTAAAAGTTGCATTAACTTAGATATAGGGTGGTAACAAACTCGGTTACCAGAGTTGTGAATTTGTTTTTTTGGGTCTTCCATGCTTTAGTCTCAGAATCACATAAAGTTGGATTTTAATGATTTTTATTGCATTGTTTTGAATTTTTAAAATTAATTTATATTGAATTTTAAGTTGTTGATAGCAAGAAAATCCTAGGCCTATTCAGTTCCACTATCTGAAAAGAGTTTTCAAGAATGATGAAAATAAAAGACTATTATCATATTTTTATTTTTATTTTTTAATACAAACATAGTTTCCATGAATGAGCTTTAATGGATACTCAACCAAATAAATTATAATTTTTTGAATTAATTGCTATTTATTATTATCTGAAAGCTAAAAATTATTCTTAGAAAACAAAACCAAACAAATCCTTAGTATATTTAACTGGTAACCACCATATGACAAAAGATGCACTTACAAGAATAAATTGAAAGTAATTTGAATTAGCTTTAACAAATGAGTTGGTGGTGATGTATTGAAAAGTTCAAATAACCATGTGAAGAAGATCAATATCATATTAACCAAGTATGGTATTATAATATAATTCTTTAAAAAAAGAAGCAATAATAAAATTGCAGTCTATTAAATTGTGAATATTTCCTTTCATATACATGTCCCAAAGTAAATCAAATTCATGGAAAGCAAATGACAACTTATATCATGGAAGTAATCCTCACTTTCTAAAACTTCCTTACAAATTTTGATCGATTACATCTCCAAAACTACATCTTTCTCTCCGTCTTTCATGCAAACTCGCTTTTCTCCTCCTTATCTCAAATAAACGTTACATCCACTCACTAATGGCTTCTGCACCAGTGGTTCCCCCACGACCACCCCTAACTAAAATCAACCGCAATCATCAATCTCTAATTTTTCTCTCAACAATTCATAGTGAATTTTTGAACAATAGCAACCAACAATCTTAGAAATGTAACAGCAAACAACAAATTTTTTAAGAGAGAAAACTTAATCGCTTAAAAAAATGAAAAAAGTTGAACAATTTGAATTTTACTGATTGAATTAAATGTCTCAAGATTTGATTTAAGATATAAGCATAGATTGCTTGTGTTGTAAATCTAGAGACTAATCTAGTATTAGGCCGTCTTTTCGGCACTTATCAAAAAAAAGTTAGGCTGTCTCTTTGGCAGGTTTAAAAATTGAAATTGCGAAGTAGTTGGGAAAAAGTGATCTCGCTCGCTATCATTACAGTGCTTTCATTGTATATAATGACCATTAACAGCCTGTAACTGCTGTTATGCAGCCAAAACAGCTGTGATTTAAGTGGGACCAATATATTGGCTTGCAATGGCATTGCCCTTTGTAATAGTATTATGTGACAATATGGTTAACTATTAAAAACTATGCTATGAATTCAGAGAACTACTAAATATTATGCTGAATAGGTTTACCAGATTTCATTAGCAAAACCACTTGCTCTTAGGCATGCCTGTTTATAGTAATTTAAAAATCACATATATGTATCGCTTTCAACATCCATATTTTGACAATGTGGTTTGCAAATGCGACATGTATAAAGATGCATGACACTCACAATTATATAGAGTTTTGATCTAGTTGAAAATTGCATATATTCTATCATAACTAGGGTAGCAAAATAATACTCTTCATCTGGTTATGAGATTACTGCCATGAGATTATATGTAATATCGATTTAACTGAGGATTTATTTAGATCTACCTTGGCCTTCCCCTCTCCGTTCTCTTTCTAAATGAGATCACTTCTAGGAAAAGGTTGCAACTAACCTTTAGAAAGTGGAATGGCGGTAGATGAAGGTAATATAAAGAATGATGTATGATGACTGAATTGGGAAGTAAGCAAGGTACAATGTTGCATGCACATTACTTGTGCCACCCCTCTAGTGGTGAATAATTGATTAATGTACAGTTGTACTCCTTTTATGTAGTTACAATATCTTTGAGTTTATTCTTGCAAATCTCTCTAATGATATTTTCTAGTATCACTAATTTATACTATAAACTATGATGGTAGATTACCACCTAGGCATGTCGCATAGATCTCCTTTTCCTTTCCTTTCAAAGTGGAAGGTGGAGGTTTCGAGTTTCAACAAGTGCATTGTGGGAGTTATTGCCTGGGAAAAAAACTATGATGATAGATTATGATGTTTTGACGTAGGCATATAAAATCCATGTGGATGCACATTTCATTTAGTTTAAATTTGACAAAAAAAGGGGGAAATTTTGCTTGGAAGGGAAAAAGTTAAAAAAGGGAGTGTTGCATCAATTTGAATCGGTCTAAAAATGTGTGATTCAGGATTGATTCTAGTTGTTCTTGGCATGATTCAACTTGGACTGGAGATTTCCAATTTTCATTAGTCTCAATGATGTACAAATTTCATCAAGAAAATCTTTAATCTTATTATCAACTTGTTTTGTTTCAAATTGGAGAATTTTTTACGTTAACATTTTCAGAATTGGTTTTGTTTCCTTTTCCCCAATATTTACTAATTCTATAAATTTGGTTAAATATTTCATTGGTCTTGAAGTTTGAAAAGTGTGAACTATTGTGGTTATTATTGGAAAACCATGGTCAATTATCCATGTGGGCGCTGAGGTGATGCTTCTGCATATGTGGAAATGTTGATTGCTTACTTTATGCTTGCTTTATTGTTTCCCTTCTTTGATTTTTGCTGTTTGTATTATGTTGTTGGATGGCATGAATGCATTTCTTGAGCGATCTTTTGGTTTCGTGCACAGCTCCAAGGGCCGTGGAGAAATCCCGAAACAGAAACTAGCTCAAGTGTTTGCACATGATTGTTGCTATGAATCCAGCAGAACGGGAGAAAAAGAATTGGGGGAAGGGTCAAGAAGAAGCACGCGACCGACCCATACTTCAGTTCGGGTGAGTCATCAAGACGTTGACACTGGACAACAGATAGTGAGCAGGCGCTGTGTTATCATCAATGTGTTTGCATTTCTTGAAACTTCATGTTCTCTAAGCTTTGTTTTTAGTCTATATTACAAATGCATTAAGACCCTTTATCTGGGAGTATGTTTGCAACTTAAGTGATCTGTGGGTGCCTGGAGTTCCTGTACCCATTAACGATTGTTGCGTATGTAAAGCGAACTATACTGTATGTGGGACATCTATATCATGTGTGTTCTTATCAACATCTTATTGTGTGCGTGCACAGTGTGTGCACATACTTGTATTTCCTTTTTATGTGGTTATAACATATATTTGAAAGCACTAAACGAACATTGCTTAGGAACAGCCTTGTTTGTTTATTAATCGCTTTCAGCTCTAACAATAGCTAAAGTTGTGAGGGTGAACCTTGGCGTAATAGTAAAGTTGTCCCATTGTGACTTGGAGGTCATGGGAAACCCTCCCTCCCGGCAGTTGAGGTAGCCCTATTTTTTTTTTTTTTTGTCCCATTGTTCAAGGTCCGAATGAATATATATAAACTTTTATCTTACCCATTCTAATAAGAACTTGGTTAAGGTAACTATTGACAGTTCTGATAATTTTCTTGCCTGAGATACAAAAATATGGGAAAAAGAAATAAGATTTAAGCCGTTCAAAGCTTCCCTAGAAATAATTAATTTGCAGTCTTTTATCTAGAAATTTGATTGTCCATTTGATTGTTGAGAAAGTACATTACCAAATGTTATAAGCAATAATTGTGGATGTGTTGGGAGATTCTTCATTTACTTAATTCATTTTCTTAAAAAGAAATGCAGAATTGCCAGCAGGTAATATGCTGTATATGAGAAAGCCCATGTGTGGCACGTGATGCTGAGTTAATTGGGTCCATTATTGATGTCCCTCTCTCTCCAGAATAATTTATAACTTAGGATAGGTACATGCTAGGTATTCTGACCCTGGACATGGCTATAACATAGGCTTGGGTACGTTTAGTCATCAAGGCCACGACAAGGAGAAGTTATTGAATGGGGTTGGGACATATATCGAATCACAAATTGACACGTAACTATATGTGTCAACCTTTTCCATCCGATTCACATTCTTTCCATAGAAGTAATTTGTTTTTTTTTTTTTTTGTTTTTTGGGTACAACATTCACTATTTAGACAATTAGACCTGGCAAAACCTATTATTTGAAAGTGAGGGTTGTTGCATTCTTGTAAAATTATTTGCATATTTACAACAATGTACTGTACGAGAAGATTCGGATCCCTTGGTTGAATGAGATTTTTTCAGTGTCATTTAGTTCAAGTACATGCAGAAGTGTCTCGTCAATACGAAGAGACCGGGTACCAAATTATATCGGGCTGTTCACAACACAAGGGACTCCGCTAGTTAGTACGGTTCTTGAAGAAGGGCCCGGATACTTTACCCTCCGAGTGTTGTATTGCTGTGTGAACCGTCGGATGCAATTCAACACTTGGATGGTTCACAGCACACACAATAGCGCATATGTGTGTGCTTTGAGCCGGCATTGGAGCTGTATTATACCGGATTCCAACACATTGAGAAAGGGTGACCATGGACATGGACATAGATTCGACTAAATACGACTACCTGTTCTAACTATTATAAGCCATGTTTCACTACTGATTTTCCCTTATATTTTCTCGGAAAGGGTCATCAGATTGGCAGATTGCAATCTGCGAACCCCAACTAGTCTGTGGTCCACATTATTGGGGGTTGTGGCTCCAACTATATGGTCAACCCACCCTCACTTACTGAGCAATACTTTTAAAGAGTCCCTATCAAAAGTGAGATCTTAGCTATTCAAAGCAAAGACATCGCAACTTTGTCTCAAGCATGTTATTAAAATTTGTCTGAAACATAGTATGTCCACTATTTTAACAGATCATAAGCAAGATCTGTCCAGTTATCCAAATCTAAAGTGGGTCCCCTCACCTAATTTATTATAAGTATTTGTTAGATAATGTGAACTATTTTTTTTTTTTCCCTCCCGGATAAGCCCTTTTTGACTTTTATTTTCACCACTGTTGAACTTTTTTATCACCAGTGCAAGTTCTTAGTGGAAAATTATAGTGTGTTTAGAAACTGTATGGCACTGAGTTGTCTCAATTATTTTTTGACTCCTTAATGTCATAAGCTGAATCAAGTATTCCTTGAAAAAGTTTCAGAGTAAAATGCCATGGTTTTCTTGGGCAAAATGATCGATTGCTCCACTAAACATCTAAAATGAAGCTATACATGCACACAAACAAATATATATATATATATATATATATATGACAATGAATATATATATACATATGTTGGGAATTAAATTCAATTTGTTCGGCACAGTAAATCACGTTACAAACATAGAGATCCAATCACAAGACAAACAAACATATACGACACAATATTTCTTTAACTTGAGTCCACGGAGAGAAGCAATTTCTTTAGAATGAATTAAGAATATTGCCGAATTACACCAGTAGATACTTTGAATACCGTACCTTGTACTCACTCTCTCAAGCACGAACATATGATATAGTTAGTCTTAGAGTTTTTCTCGAGTTTATCATGATATTTTATTTGAGATGGAGAAAAAATCTTCAGTTGAGGTGGAGTTATGAGAGATTTTTATTTGAGGTGGAACAATGAAGAAGCACGTGAAGACATAGTCTGATCACATGTTGGTTTCTTGAGGGGTCAAATTTGTAGATTTTGATATCTTGATTTTGACTACTACCAAAGTTGAACCGGTTCAAGTGTGGCGTCAATTTTTGGCTACTGCTAAAGTTGAACCGGTTCAACTTAGGCATTGAGTTTTTGAAAGTTGCGAGAAACAGTTTTTTAATTAGTTTTGAAAGGCAGAAGACTTGGGGAAAAGGCTGAAAATTTGGGGAAGAAGCTGTACGTACCTGCTATTTTAGAGTTGAAGATAGATATGATAACTCCTTGTAGATAAGTTAAGGAATACTTGTCCAACAAGGTATTGGGTTTTGAAGACTATAAATAGAGATGGATATGAGAGGTTTAGAGAGAGGGAAAAAATAAAAGATGTAAGGGGTTTAAAGTTGAGTCTTGTGAGGAGAGAGAATATATATATGTAGCTTTAAAAAAGATGATAACTGAGTGAGTGAGGTTTTGACACGTAATTGTATATTTTCTTCCTTAATTCGTAATAATGAAAATATCTCTCCATGGACATAACCTTAGAGATTGGTGAACCAGGTAAAATATTGTGTTTTGGGTGAACGTGTATGATTATTAAAATTTTAAAACCTAGCATATATGCTTGTGTTAATGTGATATACTCCTCCCGCTCTCACGCATTCTCCTATTTTCTCACTCACTCCTCCATTCTATTTTCTTCTCTACCTTATCTATCTCGTTCTATTTATAGAGTTCCAAATCAAATTTCTTAGGCTTCGTTTGGATTGATGGACTTGGAGAGATAGTGAGGGTCGGGAAAAGAAAGGAAAGGTAGTGTAGATTGCGTTTGTGTTGTTTAAAACGAGAGAAATTAAATGATTGGGAGGGATAACTCATATCATATCCTCCCAAAAATTTGAAATTATAAATTTGAAATTTTATAATTTCAAATTTGCCTTTAACAATTAGAAGGTGAAAATCCATTTAATTAAAAGGGTACAAAAGTAATTTGATTGTTATTTTTTTTTTTTTCCATTCTTTATCTTATCTAAATAAGATTATTATTATTATTTTTTTTCTTTAATGTCTTATCTATTGAAACATGAATAGAGATTATTACTATCATTTTATTTATTTATTTATTTATTTTTCATAACTAATGATATCATTTTCTTTCTTTTTTTTCTCGTGTGTATTCAAACAGAGACTTACCTAACAAGAAATTTTATAAAAAATCCTTACAGGGCAAGTCTTATCATCCACGAAATTACCGTTCTAAAATAGAAACTCAATTATAATAGGAATAGCTCATACACTTTTACTACTGTGGGATTTGGAGAGATCAAATGTGTGTGTGTGTATATATATAATCATAGATAGATAGAGAAGGTGATTGTCCTTGTATCGTTGTGTTTATGCCTTTTCATTTCTCTTCTGAAATCTTGTGGTCAAATGGAGACATTTTCTCTACATGCATGCATCCAAAGGGATCAAACCCCATGACCTGCCACTAAATATCTATGCCCATTACCTCAATAACTCCACTCAAAATCCAAGAAACAAACACAATTTTTATTTGACGGTATATATTTTGCAGAGAATGTAGCAGCAGAGGAGGGCATACAGATACAGACACCCATTAAGTGTCAAGAAAAAATAGAAATATAATAATAATAAAATAGTATAAAAACAATTTTGGACACTTATCAAGATTGATAAAAGAGAAAAAAAAAGAGAGTTAAATATAACCTTTTCCTCATTAAATTACATACTATTATATTTTTATTTTATTTAAGTACTATGTCAGTCCATATCAGGAGTGAGTATGTTGTAGATCCTCACTAGTGAAGACTTAAACAT